>CM042411.1:28435922-28460922 GCA_023634145.1 Thymallus thymallus
GTCTGTGGGTCTAACCTGTTGGAGGCTACATGGTCCAGGTCTGTGGGTCTAACCTGTTGGAGGCTACATGGTCCAGGTCTGTGGGTCTAACCTGTTGAAGGCTACATGGCCCAGGTCTGTGAGCCTGAGTCTGTTAGTCTGAAGGCTAACATACTTTTTTCCCATTCTTTCTCTCGTTGCTTTCCCTCACCCATACCATCACCCATACCATCACCCATTCTATCACCCATACCATCACCCATTCTATCACCCATACGGTGACAGATTTCTGTTCACTGCGGTTGCCTTGTGTCTGATCTCCTCTCAGTGAGAGGTACTACCTTGCTGTTTTACAGGAAATACATTTTGAATGATCATCCAATTCAATTCCTGAAGATCACTGATGTCATCATGATTCAACCGTCATGATTTTCCATGTGTTGAATGAGTGTGTGGGGACTGAGTGTGTGAGTGTGTGGTGACTGAGTGTGTGAGTGTGTAGTGACTGAGTGTGTAGCGACTGAGTGTGTGGTAACTGAGTGTGTGGGGAATGAGTGTGTGGTGACTGAGTGTGTGAGTGTGTGGTGACTGAGTGTGTGAGTGTGTGGTGACTGAGTGTGTGAGTGTGTGGTGACTGAGTGTGTGAGTGTGTAGTGACTGAGTGTGTGAGTGTGTGGTGACTGAGTGTGTAGCGACTGAGTGTGTGGTAACTGAGTGTGTGGGGAATGAGTGTGTGGTGACTGAGTGTGTGAGTGTATAGTGACTGAGTGTGTGAGTGTGTGGTGACTGAGTGTGTGAGTGTGTGGTGACTGAGTGTGTGAGTGTGTGGTGACTGAGTGTGTGAATGTGTAGTGACTGAGTGTGTGAGTGTGTGGTGACTGAGTGTGTAGCGACTGAGTGTGTGGTAACTGAGTGTGTGGGGAATGAGTGTGAGTGTGTAGTGACTGAATGTGTGAGTGTGTGGTGACTGAGTGTGTGGTAACTGATTGTGTGGGGAATGAGTGTGAGTGTGTAGTGACTGAGTGTGTGAGTGTGTGGTAACTGAGTGTGTGGTAACTGAGTGTGTGGGGAATGAGTGTGTGGTAATTGAGTGTGTGGTAATTGAGTGTGTGGGGAATGAGTGTGTGGTAACTGAGTGTGTGGGGAATGAGTGTGTGGTAACTGAGTGCGTGGTAACTGAGTGTGTGGGGAATGAGTGTGTGGGGAATGAGTGTGTGGGGAATGAGTGTGTGGGGAATGACACACATGAAACTGTGCTCTAGTGCTGGATCAGGCTCTAGGGCTGGATCAGTAGCTTCTGAGGACCATTAACATCAGCCAATGAAATATTAACCAGAACTTCCATATAGTTTACCTCCTCATCCTCATAGGGCCGGTAATGAGTCCACTAATTCTACTTCAGCATCACAGCATCACTGGAACTCTCTTAATCCAGGAAAAAGGGTTTAGGAGTTTAAAATGAGATCTGTTTTAGGGGTTAGGGTTAGAATTAGGGTTAAGCTTAAGGTTAGGGAAAATAGATTTGAAATGGAATCAATAGTTTGGTTCTCACAAGGATAGTAAAACGTGTGTGTGTGTGTGTGTGTGTGTGTGTGTTCAGTTAAAGGAGGAATTCATGAATTGAAGAAGAAATGAGGCAGATAATAGTGAATGTCATTTACTTTGAGTAGTTTGTTCATTCCAAGGACATTCCCATTCATTAATATAGGAACAGAACCTGTAGGAATGAGGACATTCCCATTCATTAATATAGGAACAGAACCTGTAGGAATGAGGACATTCCCATTCATTAATATAGGAACAGAACCTGTAGGAATGAGGACATTCCCATTCATTAATATAGGAACAGAACCTGTAGGAATGAGGACATTCCCATTCATTAATATAGGAACAGAACCTGTAGGAATGAGGACATTCCCATTCATTAATATAGGAACAGAACCTGTAGGAATGAGGACATGGGAATGGAGCCATGGGCTGTTATGAATGCTTATAGCAGGTCTTATCATGCATAGCATTACAGTATGGTGTCATAGAAGAATGCATCATACACAAGGTGGTTCATAGAGAGAGACACAAATGATTGTGTCGAAGACTGAAGCCTAGTCATGTAAGTGCAGTCTGTCTTTGCATGTTGTCTTCTGATTTATTGTTTGTTTGCTGGGAGAGAGCTGACAGGACACGGTAAGTGTGATTGATTACAGGTCTGCAGCTGTGTTGCTTTTATATCTTAGCTGTTAGTGTATGACTTTCACTTTACTTGGATGTCCATCATTCACAAAGTACTCCAGGCTGTGTGCACAGTTTACTATAAAATCATTGCAGTCTTTCAAGTGGTTCCTGAATCCTGAGGTATGGAATTCAGAGTGTTTTCAACTAAATGTGAATGTAATTTGCCTCAGGTTAAAAATGAGTGACTCACAATTGCAGGTGCCTTTTGAAAACCTTGCCTGTCTGTCACATTTCTGGCACTCCATTCGCTTTTTGCCCTCTTTTCAAAGTCAACCAATGATGTGCCTTTTCAAAAGAGAGTGGTCTCTTACATTGAGTGTTCAATGCTAGCCTCACTGTGGCCATTAAACAGATGGAGACAGATAGAGACAGAGAGTGGTAAGAACTGAATGGTTATTTTTCATTTTGGCATAAGTTTACCACTAATTGCCTGAAAGACTGTCGGAGAGAAACAAAGGAGGATGTTACGTCAGTCTCCGATATCAAACTCATTTTGCTCAGTCATTCAACCTTGAAGGAAGGAGGCAGATTGGGTCAGTGTTGTTAGAGCACATAAACTACCTCTGCAGTGACAGAGTTTGTGTGAAATGTCATAATGATGTCAGAAAAGTCTGCTCTTATTCAAATTGAAGGGATGTATTTTATGTGGCAATAACATGACAAGGCTATGAAACACTGTCTGATTCAAAACAGGTTGGAGGAATTCATGCCTCATCATGCCTCACTCATGCCTCATTCATGCTTCACTCATGCCTCACTCATGCCTCACTCATGCTTCACTCATGCCTCACTCATGCCTCACTCATGCCTCACTCATGCTTCACTTATGCTTCACTTATGCTTCACTTATGCCTCACTCATGCCTCACTCATGCTTCACTCATGCCTCACTCATGCCTCATTCATGCCTCACTCATGCCTCATTCATGCCTCACTCATGCCTCACTCATGCCTCACTCATGCTTCACTCATGCCTCACTCATGCCTCACTCATGCTTCACTCATGCCTCACTCATGCCTCATTCATGCCTCACTCATGCCTCATTCATGCCTCACTCATGCCTCACTCATGCCTCACTCATGCCTCATTCATGCTTCACTCATGCCTCACTCATGCCTCATTCATGCATTATGTCTCTTGATTTTGAGGGTTTGACTGGAGCTGATTCATTTAGTTTCCATTTCCAATCTGGTTTGAGGTATTCTGATTAGTCAGAACACAGGGGACAACGGATTAATGGTCCTGACAGTAGCCTCCAGACTAACAGACTCAGACAGTAGCCTCCAGACTAACAGACTCAGGCTCACAGACCTGGACCATGTAGCCTCCAACATTTAGCTGCTGTCTTTAATATGTTTAATTTAACGCCAGTGTAGCAGTTTCAATTGTTTTTATTGTTCTGAACCCTAATCAGGTTGATCATTCACTTCACAATCCAGAGTTACATTCCTGACATTTTAATCCTAGTAAAAATTCCCTGTCTTAGGTCAGTTAGGATCAATACTTTATTTTAAGAATGTGAGATGTCAGAATAATAGTAGAGAGAATTATTTATTACAGCTTTTATTTCTTTCATCACATTCCCAGTGGGTCAAAAATTTACATACACTCAATAAGTATTTGGTAGCATTGCCTTTAAATTGTTTAACTTGGGTCAAACGTTTCGGGTGGCCCATTCCTCCTGACAGAACTGGTGTAACTGAGTCAGGTTTGTAGGCCTCCTTGCTCGCACACGCTTTTTCAGTTCTGCCCACACATTTTCTATTGGACTGAGGTCAGGGCTTTGTGATGGCCACTCCAATACCTTGACTTTTTTGGTCTTAAGCCATTTTGCCACAACTTTTGAAGTGTGCTTGGGGTCATTGTCCATTTGGAAGACCCATTTGCGACCAAGCTTTAACTTCCTGACTGATGTCTTGAGATGTTGTTTCAATATATCCACATAATTTTCCTTCCTCATGATGCCATCTAGTTTGTGAAGTGCACCATTCCCTCCTGCAGCAAAGCACCCCCACAACATGATGCTGCCACCCCCGTGCTTCACGGTTGGGATGGTGTTCTTCGGCTCCCCCTTTTTTCCTCCAAACATAACGATGGTCATTATGGCCAAACAGTTATGCCCTATTACAGCCCTATTACCCGGGGTAAGTGAGTGGCGGTTCCCCCACTTTGCCATCAAGCGTCATTTATTGTATCAGGTAGTAAAGCACAATGGGGAGATGAAAGACTTGTTACTCATACCCACCCAGTATGTTAGGACTGTCTTGCAGCTCGCCCACACCCACCAGCTCCGGGCACACCTGGGGAAGGAGAAAACCAGGGAGCGGATCGGGAATTGGTTCCACTGGCTCAGAGTCAAGCACGCTGTGGAGGACTACTGCCGTACCTGCCCAGAGTGCCAGATCACAGCCTCGAGGGCACATTATAGAAACCCTTTAGTTCCCCTGCCCATTTTAGGGTTACCGTTTTAGCGGGTGCTGATGTATCTGGTGGGTCCGTTAGTGAAGACCACAAGGGGACACCAATACATCCTGATAATTGTGGATTACTCCACCCGGTATCCGTAGGCGATCCCCTAACGCGCAGCGAAAGGTATCGCACGGGAGCTCTTCCATTTATTCAGCCGGGTGTGTTCTCCGCAGGAAATCCTGACGGACCAGGGCATTGCATTCATGCCTCGTGTAATGAAAGATGTCTGCAATCTTTTATGAATCAAACAGGTGAGGACCAGTGTGTACCATCCACAAATGGACGTGCTAGTCGAATGCTTCAATTCGACCCTAAAGCAGATGCTGAAGAAGGTAATCGAGAGAGACGGGAGGAACTCGGACCAGCTGCTGCTCTACCTGATGTTCTCGGTGCGCGAGGTACCCCAAGCATCTACTGGGTTCTCCCCCTTTGAGCTCCTGTTTGGCCGTCGGCCCCGCGGACTGCTGGACTGGGAGGACCAACCAACTCCCCCCGCCTTCGCAGCATGGTGGAACACGTGGAGAAGATGAGGGAGTGTTGAAGGAGCACATACCACTACCTGGTTCTTCCTTTCGGGCTCCACGGGACAGGTTAAGTTGTTCCTGGGGTTAGCAGGCTACTACAGTCGATTTGTGCCTAACTTTGCTGCAATGGCTCGCAGACATAACGAAGGCACGCCTACCCCAGATGGACAGAGGACACAGAGGCAGCATTCCAGGTTCTTAAGGACGCGCTATATTCTCACCCGGTACTCGTCACCCCGGACTTCTCAAAAACCTCCAGGTCCAGACAGACGTGTCTGACACAAGGGTAGAGAGCTCCTCATTTTCTATGTCAGCAGGAAGCTTCTCCCGAGGGAGAAGAGGTACTCGATTGTTGAGAAAGAGTGCCTCGCCGTGATGGGGGCGCTGGACACCCTCAAGTATTCCCTCCTCGGAAGGAAGTTCACCCTGATTACTGACCATGGCCCCCTCACAGACCATGCAAGAGGTAAGGACACGAATGACCACCTCACCTGCTGGTTCCCTCTGCTGGGAGTACACAGGCTGGGCACCCCGACGTTGTTGGCTCCCTCTGCTGGGAGTACACGGGCTGGGCACCCCGACGTTGTTGGCTCCCTCTGCTGGGAGTACACGGGCTGGGCACCCCGACGTTGTTGGCCCCAAGTAGTAGTAATTGATGCCTAGTAAAGTTGTGTTTTCTGACTAGAACCTCTCCGTCTCTGTGTTCATCTCTGCACACTCAACCAAACACCCCACGGTTTACCACACAATGTTAATGCTCTGGTTGGTCGTTCCTCTGGCTGTCCCTACGGGTGTGAAAGGAAGCTACATATTTTGCTGCTAAAATGCCACAGGTTTTTTTTTCTCTCTCTCTCTCTCTCTGTGTTCTTCTATTGTCTTGGAATTCCTGTATTTTATCCTCTTGGTGTCTTTCAGGAGGGATTGTACCTGTGTTGTTGTTAAATCCCATGGTTGCACAGCATCATCTCAACATAGTTGTCATATATAATTACAGCAGCCTACACTGTGTTATTGCTGTTGGACATTTAGCCTTAGTAAAGAGTTAGAAATGCTTGCCAGAATACTCTGGTGCAGTGCTACTCACTCAACCCAGTGTCTGAGTGGACCATCGAGATAAGCACTCAGTATAGGTGCATTTGTTTTACGCTTCTTCTCTAACCTCTATCCCAACTCCTCATAGAGAACCACTGCCACAGAGAAGGAGGATGCTTTCTCCAATATTGCTTAACAAGTATACATTTGTACACTTCCAAGCTCAAGGCACATGGCTTATAAATGGATGTGTCCTGTCCCAAGTTTTTGAGCCTTCCTCTGATACCGCCTAGTATATAGGTCCTGGATGGCAGGAAGCTTGGCCCCAGTGATGTACTGGTAGTGCCTTACGGTCGGATGCCGAGCAGTTGCCATACCAGACGGTGATGCAACCGGTCAGGATGGTGCAGATGTATAACTTTTTGTGGATCTGGGGACCCATGCCAAAGCTTTGCAGTATCCTGAGGGGGAAAGGCGTTGTCGTGCCCTCTTCACGACTGTCTTGGTGTGTTTGGACCATGATAGTTTGTTGGTGATGTGAACACCAATGAACTTGAAACCTCGACCCGCACCACTAGAGCCCCTTCGAAGTTAATGGGGTCATGTTCCACCTGGGGGCGGCCTATCAGGAAGTCCAGGATCCAGTTGCAGAGGGAAGTGTTTAGTCCCAGCGTCCTTAGCTTAGTGATGAGCTTTGTAGGCGCTATGGTGTTGAACGCTGAGCTGTAGTCAATGAACAGCATTCTCACATTGGTGTTCCTTTTGTCCAGGTGGGAAATGGCAGTGTGGAGTGTGATTGAGATTGCTTCATTTGTGGATCTTTTCGGGCTGAATGCGAATTGGAGTGGGTCTAGGGGTTCCGGGATGATTGTGATTGACTCTGGAGCAGTGGAAATTAGTTCTCTGGAGTGATTAATCACGCTCCACCATCTGGCAGTACGACGGACGAACCTGGGCTTGGCGGATGCCAGGAGAACGCTACCTGCCCCAATATATAGTACCAACTGTAAAGTTTGGCTGTTGTTCATGGTTTGTGCTAGTAGAACAGGTTTGTGGTAATGACTGGAGCGGTATCAGTGGAATGGTATCAAATACATCAAACACATGATTTCCAGGTGTTTGATGCCATTCCATTTGCTCTGTTCCAGCCATTATTTTTAGCCGTTCAGCTGCTGTGATCATACCAAGATCTGTGGTGTAGGATATCTGCTTTATGCAGTACTATGATATATATATTGAGTCTATAGTTTATGGCCTGGTGACATGGGATTTCTGCTCTGTGCTCAATGCTACAGCCCACAGTGTTTTTAGTACAAGGCTCAGTTATAACATTGAGAAGCCCCCTCAGTTCGCCCACAAACTCTCATCTCAACTCTATAGTCTATTCAGCTATTGGCATAAGTTGCCCAAGCTCCATGCAGAATACTGTAGGGCCTACTCAGAGATGAGGGTCCTTGAAACTTTTTGCATCTAAAACAATGTAATGAGATAAATAATATGTTTGTACAATCCTACACCATGCTGTGTAGCTTTTTCCTTACAAGGCTGGGTTCTCGATTCTCAGGAAAACCGTTGAAATACCATCTGTACAACATGTGACTGGATTGGAGTAAATTGAGAATAGTGACTAATGATGCAACAATCTTTTACCACTGGAACCCAATTTCCCACAATACATTGAGATGGATTGTGATGAAGTCTGGCCACATACTTGTGTAATCTGCTCCATTAGAAGTCAATTTCCTACTATAACAGTTAATAGTGTTTGTATCCCAAATGTCACCCTATTCCCTATATAGTACACTACTTTTGACCAGAGCCCTATGGTCTCCCTTTGGGCCCTGGTCAAAAGTAGTGCTCTACATAGGGAATAGGGTGGCATTTGGTATTGGTACGTCTGCACTCATCCAGGCCTAATCTAATTCCCCTCTCTATCACCCTCTGGCATGGCTTTAATTGGGATGTAATGAGATAATGAGATTGTGTCAGACCACACCACTGGCCCAAGGACCAAGAACCAGAGGGGGAAGATGCCGATACTCAAAATATCATTATGGGCCAATGAACTGGCTTGTTGCTGACTGACTCCCCTGTAATATAGATACACTGTGTAATGGTTTGTCCCGTTCTGGACATCACCAGTGGCCTTGTCTGGGACTCTTGTCCATGAGCCTACAGACTGGACAGGGGTGGTGGATGCGTGTTGTGGATGGGTGTTGTGGACGGGGGTATTATGGACGGGGGTATTATGGACGGGGGTGTTGTGGAAGGGGTTGTTGTGGACGGGTGTTGTGGACGGGTGTTGTGGACAGGTGTGGTGGATGGGTGTTATGGACGGGGTGTTATTGACGGGGTGTTGTGGAAGGGTATTGTGGATGGGTGTGGTGGATGGGTGTTGTGGATGGGGGTGGTGGATGGGTGTTGTGGATGGGGGTGGTGGATGGGTGTGTTGTGGATGGGTGTTGTGGACGGGGTGGTGGATGGGTGTATTGTGGATGGGTGTGTTGTGGATGGGTGTGTTGTGGATGGGGTGGTGGATGGGTGTGTTGTGGATGGGTGTGTTGTGGATGGGGTGGTGGATGGGTGTGTTGTGGATGGGTGTGTTGTGGATGGGGTGGTGGATGGGTGTGTTGTGGATGGGTGTGTTGTGGATGGGTGTGTTGTGGATGGGGTGGTGGATGGGGTGGTGGATGGGTGTGTTGTGGATGGGGTGGTGGATGGGTGTGTTGTGGATGGGGTGGTGGATGGGTGTGTTGTGGATGGGTGTGTTGTGGATGGGTGTGTTGTGGATGGGTGTGTTGTGGATGGGGTGTTGTGGATGGGGTGTTGTGGATGGGGGTATTGTAGACGGGGGTGGTGGATGGGGGTATTGTAGACGGGGGTGGTGGATGGGTGTTGTGGACAGCGGTGTGGTGGATGGGTGTTGTGGACGGGGGTGTTGTGGATGGGTGTTGTGGATGGGTGTTGTGGATGGGTGTGATGGATGGGTGTGTTGTGGATGGGTGTGGTGGATGGGTGTTGTGGATGGGTGTGATGGATGGGTGTGTTGTGGATGGGTGTTGTGGATGGGTGTGGTGGATGGGTGTTGTGGATGGGTGTGATGGATGGGTGTGATGGATGGGTGTGTTGTGGATGGGTGTTGTGGATGGGTGTGTTGTGGATGGGTGTGTGGTGGATGGGTGTGTGGTGGATGGGTGTGTTGTGGATGGGGTGGTGGATGGGTGTGTTGTGGATGGGGTGTTGTGGATGGGGGTATTGTAGACGGGGGTGGTGGATGGGGGTATTGTAGACGAGGGTGGTGGATGGGTGTTGTGGACAGCGGTGTGGTGGATGGGTGTTGTGGACGGGGGTGTTGTGGATGGGTGTTGTGGATGGGTGTGTTGTGGATGGGTGTGGTGGATGGGTGTTGTGGATGGGTGTGATGGATGGGTGTGTTGTGGATGGGTGTGGTGGATGGGTGTGGTGGATGGGTGTGATGGATGGGTGTGATGGATGGGTGTGTTGTGGATGGGTGTGTGGTGGATGGGTGTGTGGTGGATGGGTGTGTTGTGGATGGGTGTGTGGTGGATGGGTGTGTTGTGGATGGGTGTGTTGTGGATGGGTGTGTTGTGGATGGGTGTGTTGTGGATGGGGTGGTGGATGGGTGTGTTGTGGATGGGGTGTTGTGGATGGGGGTATTGTAGACGGGGGTGGTGGATGGGTGTTGTGGACAGCGGTGTGGTGGATGGGTGTTGTGGACGGGGGTGTTGTGGATGGGTGTGATGGATGGGTGTGTTGTGGATGGGTGTGGTGGATGGGTGTTGTGGATGGGTGTGATGGATGGGTGTGATGGATGGGTGTGTTGTGGATGGGTGTTGTGGATGGGTGTGTGGTGGATGGGTGTGTGGTGGATGGGTGTGTGGTGGATGGGTGTGTTGTGGATGGGTGTGTTGTGGATGGGTGTGTTGTGGATGGGTGTGGTGGATGGGTGTGTTGTGGATGGGTGTGTTGTGGATGGGTGTGTTGTGGATGGGTGTGTGGTGGATGGGTGTGTGGTGGATGGGTGTGTGGTGGATGGGTGTAATCCCATGAGTCTGGATAAGAAAGTTGCTCGTTTGATCCCAGTCCTGTGTTTGTTTTTGTTTTTTTTGTGCCTAAACTTCACCCTTAGTCTTCAACATTTGACGTTTGGAGAACATGGATAAAAGTCTAATTCTGCAGTGAGATTGTGAGACCTTGTTTCTCTGCCAACTAACAAGGAGGAAGGAACTAAAAAAACTTTGAGAACTCTATTCCTCTCTTTGTCACCATGGAAACACATCACTTTGTTAAGCCATCGCCTCCATCTCCCTTTTCTTCATCCCTCTTTCTCTCTCCTTTCTCTCCTTCCTCTCTTTATTTTCACCCTGGACTCTGGCAGAGTTAATGTAAAGCAGTGGGGTGTGAAGGAAGGTAGGGATTCTAAGCCTGGCCAAATCTCTGGATCTTGGTCTTGGTTCTGTCTGGGAGAAGGGTTTGTCTTCCTCTCCTCCTCCTCCTCCTCCTCTCTCCTCCTCCACCTCCACCTCATCCTCTCTCCTCCACCTCCACCTCCTCCTCTCTCCTCCACCTCCTCATCTCTCCCTCTCCTGTTCCTCCCGCTCCCCTCCTTCTCTTACGGGCCCCCATCTCCCCTGAGCTTGCCCATCTGTAGGCTAATATCCCAGAATCTTCAGCTAAGGAAGCCACAGGTGTGTCGGTTGGGTAATCCCTTACCTCTCCCCAATATCTGACTGTTGGACGAGACTATGTCTGCATCCCAAATGACACCTTAGCCCCATTATTTTATTCAGAGCAGAAAGGAGAGCATCTCTTCCATCATTCTCAAGGTCATTGTTGCATTATCAGACCATTAAGCCAATTTAAGTGATGACTCCTGTCTTCTCCTGCAGTGCCCACACAGGTCCTTTAGAAGGATTGGCGATGCATCCCAGTAGCCCTAGAAGTCTGGGTAACTTCTATACCCCATGTGGCTCACTAACTTGGTTAAAAAGTAGGAAATTAATTCCAAATATGGAATTAGGGTAATGTTGTTATTTCTATGTAAGTGGGGGCTTCACATTGAACGAGCTGAGTTTCCCTCTTACTATGTAAGCTCTATAAATCCAATTTTGATTCACCATGATCTGGTTTAAGTTTTCGGGTATTAGCTATGTTGTTATTAGCTGTGTTGTTATTAGCTGTGTTGTTATTAGCTGTGTTGTTATTAGCTGTGTTGTTATTAGCTGTGTTGTTATTAGCTATGTTGTTATTAGCTGTGTTATTGGGTGTGTTATTAGCTATGTTGTTATTAGCTGTGTTGTTATTAGCTGTGTTGTTATTAGCTATGTTGTTATTAGCTATGTTGTTATTAGCTGTGTTGTTGGGTGTGTTGTTGGCTATGTTGTTATTAGCTGTGTTGTAATTAGCTGTGTTGTTATTAGCTGTGTTGTTATTAGCTATGTTGTTATTAGCTATGTTGTTATTAGCTGTGTTGTTGGGTGTGTTGTTGGCTATGTTGTTATTAGCTGTGTTGTAATTAGCTGTGTTGATGGCTGTGTTGTTGGCTATGTTGTTGGCTATGTTGTTGGCTGTGTTGTTGGATGTGTTGTTGGCTGTGCTGTTGGCTGTATTGTTGTTAGCTGTGTTGTTGGCTGTGTTGTTGGCTGTGTTGTTGGCTGTGCTGTTGGCTGTGTTGTTGGCTGTGTTGTTGGCTGTGTTGTTGCTGCTATTCTTTGTTCAGGTTCCAACAGCTTCATGTAAACAGATAGTCTGGCTGTGTTTCAGAGAGGATCCACTGGACCAGGTGTTGTCTGATGGACAGATCCCTGGTTCTGCCAATTCTACTGAGTGCCAATTCTACTCAGATTCCAAGGTCATGGCCCTTTCTAACATGTCTCCTCTCTCTCCCTCCTGTCTCTCTTTCATCTTTCTGGCTCAGAGGACTCAGCTTCTCCAAAAGACTCTGACAGTAATTATCAGCTGCCCAGTAGCGTCGACAGGCTTCTTACTCTGATTGTGTTCCAAATGCCACTCCTATTGCCTATATGGTGCACTACTTCAGCCCATATGGGCTGTGGTCAAAAGTAGTGCACCATATAGGGCTGTGTCAGTACTGAGGTGTGTGTAGAGTAACACTGGAAGCCTGTTGTGTTACTGTTATTGTATCAGGGCGCTAAACAATACATTAACTACACAACACAACACTAAACAATACATTAACTACACAACACAACACTAAAACAATACATTAACTACACAACACAACACTAAAACAATACATTAACTACACAACACAACACTAAAACAATACATTAACTACACAACACAACACTAAACAATACATTAACTACACAACACACCACTAAAACAATACATTAACTACACAACACAACACTAAAACAATACATTAACTACACAACACAACACTAAAACAATACATTAAATACACAACACAACACTAAAACAATACATTAACTACACAACACAACACTAAAACAATACATTAACTACACAACACAACACTAAACAATACATTAACTACACAACACAACACTAAAACAATACATTAACTACACAACGCAACACTAAACAATACATTAACTACACAACACTAAACAATACATTAACTACACAACACAACACTAAACAATACATTAACTACACAACAAAACACTAAAACAATACATTAAATACACAACACAACACTAAAACAATACATTAACTACACAACACAACACTAAAACAATACATTAACTACACAACACAACACTAAACAATACATTAACTACACAACACACCACTAAAACAATAGATTAACTACCCAACACAACACTAAAACAATACATTAAATACACAACAGAACACTAAAACAATACATTAACTACACAACGCAACACTAAACAATACATTAACTACACAACACTAAACAATACATTAACTACACAACACAACACTAAACAATACATTACCTACACAACACAACACTAAAACAATACATTAACTACACAACACTAAACAATACATTAACTACACAACACTAAACAATACATTAACAACACAACACTAAACAACACATTAAATACACAACACAACACTAAAACAATACAATACATTAACTACACAACACAACACTAAAACAATACATTAACTACACAACACAACACTAAACAATACATTAAATACACAACACAACACTAAAACAATACAATACATTAACTACACAACACAACACTAAAACAATACATTAACTACACAACACAACACTAAAACAATACATTAACTACACAACACAACACTAAAACAATACATTAAATACACAACACAACACTAAAACAATACATTAACTACACAACACTAAAACAATACATTAACTACACAACACAACACTAAAACAATACATTAACTACACAACACTAAACAATACATTAACTACACAACACTAAACAATACATTAACAACACAACACTAAACAACACATTAAATACACAACACAACACTAAAACAATACAATACATTAACTACACAACACTAAAACAATACATTAACTACACAACACAACACTAAAACAATACATTAACTACACAACACAACACTAAAACAATACATTAAATACACAACACAACACTAAAACAATACATTAACTACACAACACAACACTAAAACAATACATTAACTACACAACACAACACTACAACAATACATTAAATACACAACACAACACTAAAACAATACATTAACTACACAACACAACACTAAACAATACATTAACTACACAACACAACACTAAACAACACATTAAATACACAACACAACACTAAAACAATACAATACATTAACTACACAACACTAAACAATACATTAACAACACAACACAACACTAAACAACACATTAACTACACAACACAACACTAAACAACACATTAAATACACAACACAACACTAAAACAATACAATACATTAACTACACAACACAACACTAAAACAATACATTAACAACACAACACTAAATACACAACACAACACTAAAACAATACAATACATTAACTACACAACACTAAACAATACATTAACAACACAACACAACACTAAACAACACATTAACGACACAACACAACACAACACTAAACAACACATTATCTACACAACACAACACTAAAACAATACAATACATTAACTACACAACACTGAAACAATACATTAACTACACAACACAACACTAAAACAATACATTAACTACACAACACAACACTAAAACAATACATTAACTACACAACACAACACTAAACAATACATTAACCACACAACACAACACTAAACAATACATTAACTACACAACACTAAACAATACATTAACCACACAACACAACACTAAACAACACATTAAATACACAACACAACACTAAAACAATACAATACATTAACTACACAACACTAAACAATACATTAACAACACAACACAACACTAAACAACACATTAACTACACAACACAACACTAAACAACACATTAAATACACAACACAACACTAAAACAATACAATACATTAACTACACAACACAACACTAAAACAATACATTAACTACACAACACAACACTAAATACACAACACAACACTAAAACAATACAATACATTAACTACACAACACTAAACAATACATTAACAACACAACACAACACAACACTAAACAACACATTAACTACACAACACAACACAACACTAAACAACACATTATCTACACAACACAACACTAAAACAATACAATACATTAACTACACAACACTAAAACAATACATTAACTACACAACACAACACTAAATACACAACACAATACTAAAACAATACAATACATTAACTACACAACACAACACTAAAACAATACATTAACTACACAACACAACACTAAACAATACATTAACTACACAACACAACACTAAACAATACATTAACTACACAACACTAAAACAAGACATTAACTACACAACACAACACTAAACAATACATTAACTACACAATAACGGTGACAAATGGTGCCCACAAACTGTTAGGGCCGACATAAAGCTGTCCCAACATCTTACCACTGCTACACCTGGCTATCAGCGGAGCCTTGCTGCTACCTTGCTCTTCAACCAAGGTGCTCTATACTTCGCCACCGACTGCTAAACAACCATCTCTAGTACATCAGAGACTGCTGCCTATAGACATAGATTAGAAATCACCTGCCACTTTAAGGAAATGAAACACCAGTCACTTTAATAATGTTTACGTATCTTGCACTACTCATCTCATATGTTTAAACTGTACGCTATACTATTCTTCGGTATCTTAGTCACTTAACCGTGTTTACATAAAGCATCACCAATCTCTTATGTGTTTACTGCATACTATAAAGCTTACTATGCCACTGTATCTTAGTCCAATGCCGCCCTGACATTATGTATATATTCTCAATCCAGTCCTTACTTAGATTTATGTGTATTTGGGTATATGCTGTGAAACTGTTAGATATTACTTGTTAGATATGACTGCACTGTCAGAGCTAGAAGCACAAGCATTTCGCTACACCCGCAATAATCTGCTAACCATGTGTATGTGACCAATAACATTTTATTGGAATTGATTTGGCCAATGACCTTGAGCCTTCTCGGATGGGCACTTCTAATGTAACTATGGCAGCACCCAAGGGGCTTGAATTTTCGAGCTATACCGTAAGATTTGGCGGTGACGTATTTGTGTCCCCCATGAGTGACAGAACATTGAGCCAATCACAGTGCAACTAGAGAAATTACCAACCCCTTCGCTCCGTATTTTCTGCTGGCTGCCCCACCACCACAGAAAGCACTGAGGTAGGCTGAAACACCTGCATTTTGGAGCTGCCTTAATCAAGAAATCAAAAAAGAGACCAAGTTTGTATGCGGCTTTATTGACTCAATTATTATTTTTAATTTTTGTTTACATTGTTTGCAAACTGATAATATTAATGCCATAATGACGTGCGAAACAGAACATTTTTTTAAAAATAGATGTATATTTTGGGGGGGCAAAAAATGTGGGGCTCAACATCTCTCTAGCAGCTATCAGTATGGAAACATGGTCCAATGACACACTTTGCGTACGTTCGTTCTCTCTAATTGCTTGTTTGGGAAACACTTAAAAAGTTGTCTCGTAAATAATGACGCATCTGGTACGAACTTCGTCTTGCATAAATTACATCGCAAGCAGAGTATGTGAGTGGAGTTGAGCGGTCGGAAATCCCGCTCATCGCTCATGGAGCAGTGCGTCCTTTCCAACCTCTGCTAAAAATCGCTCCTCGTTCACACAAAAACAAAACAATTGCCGCTGAAAATTCGCGCAATTCATTAAAATCACAATTTAACCAAGAGCCATCTATGTTTGTGGCAACCTGGACCTACCATTTGGTTTTGGAGTAGGGTATTGAAACCAAACCATATGATTTGAATAAAAATGATATATCATCATGAAAAGGTGACTGTAAAAGGCTACATGTCGTACTAAACAGCATATAAACAGTAAATATGTCAGGAACCGCACAGGTAGCATAAGAAGGAACGAAAATGAATGATTAGCCTATTATTTCAATTGCAAGGCTATAGCCTACAAAGAAATACATTGTGGAGAATTTGTTAGTGACAGAAACATAAACATCAAGTGATCAGCATTTAAACAGCATTTAGTTGTATTAAATCATTATAGTCAATAAATTGCGCATGTTGTCTGTGACTTACTTAGAATTAAATAAACATGAAACGAAACATGCCTTATTAGGCTCAGTCTACAGTGCCTTTCAATTCACTTTTAGAAACACAATTTTGTCCAGTCTGTGGCTTCAGACTAATGTGATGCTGCTTGGAGATCCGGCCAGCAGCAGCATAATACCCTCTTTGCGCTCAGAGCCACTGGGGACGCTAAACACTCTTTGGGACACTTGCCAGTCTAGGCAGGGATGCAGAGTTTATTTTTATTTTTTAATCTATAGGTTGGCCTAAAGGTTTTGGGGCAACATAACCTTATCAAATTGGGAAGCTCCTTGAAAGAGGTAATATGTCAGGCCTATTGGGCCAAAATCAATGATAGCCTAATAGAACGAAAACGAACGAAACGTCAGATTTTTTTATAAACACTTTGCTACAATGATACACTTAAGCTAGCTAGCTACCCAACTCATTCCATTTTGTTAGCATGTGCACGTAGTACCAGCCAAGTCATCCGTGATGCAAGTCAATATTCGACCTCCATCCATGTCTAAGGATGTCGGGAGATGACGTGGAACCCTGTCAGTTAAGAACAAATTCTTACTTACAATGATGGCCTACACCATCCAATTGTGTGCTGCCCTATGGGACTCCCAATCATGGGCAGTTGTGATACAGTCTGGATACAGTCTTTAAGTAGGTTTCGGTTTTGATAGGGCATGGTGGATGTGCACAAGCATCTGCCTCTGGTGCCAAAGGTTGCATGTTTGAATCCAGCTGTAGATTTTTATTTTAAGCCTATCCCAAACCTTAACCCTTACCTTGACCATTCTGGGCTCCCGAGTGGCGCAGTGGTCTAAGGCACTGCATCTCAGTGCTAGAGGCGTCACTACATATCCTGGTTCAGTGGTCTAAGGCACTGCATCTCAGTGCTAGAGGCGTCACTACATATCCTGGTTCAGTGGTCTAAGGCACTGCATCTCAGTGCTAGAGGCGTCACTACATATCCTGGTTCAGTGGTCTAAGGCACTGCATCTCAGTGCTAGAGGCGTCACTACATATCCTGGTTCAGTGGTCTAAGACACTGCATCTCAGTGCTAGAGGCGTCACTACATATCCTGGTTCGATTGCGTATTACCCCGGGATACTGTGTCTTTTCAGATTCCACAATGACGCCCCAGCACAAATGCATGCTGGGGCGGGCAGGCCCTGAGCTCCTCAAGTGAAGTGAGCGGTACTGGAGCAGTACTGGAGCGGTACTGGAGCGCTACTGGAGCGGTACTGGAGTGGTACTGGAGCGGTACTGGAGTGGTACTGGAGCGCTACTGGAGCGGTACTGGAGCGGTACTGGAGTGGTACTGGAGAGGGCAAGAAGGCCAGTGCTCCAGCCTTTGGGAAACTCGCTCTGCACTCAAGTCAAATTGGGCACACTGCTAAGCTCCAGCTACGCTTTGCTCACATACTTTGATTGCAACTGGGATGTGTCCCAACTGGGATGTGTCCCAACTGGGATGTGTCCCAACTGGGATGTGTCCCAACTGGGATGTGTCCCAACTGGGATGTGTCCCAACTGGAACTTGGACATGTAAATAAAAAAAAGACTGAAACCATATGTGGCCATCTGCATCACAGCACACGGGACTGAGAGTCACTTCAAGAGAAATTGGAACAGAACACTTTTAGTTGATCCTTGCTGTAGAGTGGGCCGTTTCCGTTAGCAACAGCAATTCCAATCAATATGTCACAGTGTGACAGTGTATATTCCACTCTGCCTGTCTTCTGGCTGTATGCTTAATGTACACTTGAATCATCAGTCAGACACTAGTATTACATTCTCTGTAACTTCTCTGTCTTTATTGGTTGCCTGAATAACTTCTCTGTCTTTATTGGTTGCCTGAATAACTTCTATCAGTCTTTATTGTTTGCCTGAATAACTTCTCTGTCTTTATTGGTTGCCTGAATAACTTCTCTGTCTTTATTGGTTGCCTGAATAACTTCTCTGTCTTTATTGGTTGCCTTAATAACTTCTCTCAGTCTTTATTGGTTGCCTGAATAACTTCTCTCAGTCTTTATTGGTTGCCTGAATAACTTCTCTCAGTCTTTATTGGTTGCCTGAATAACTTCTCTCAGTCTTTATTGGTTGCCTGAATAACTTCTCTCAGTCTTTATTGGTTGCCTGAATAACTTCTCTCAGTCTTTATTGGTTGCCTGAATAACTTCTCTCAGTCTTTATTGGTTGCCTGAATAACTTCTCTGTCTTTATTGGTTGCCTGAATAACTTCTCTCAGTCTTTATTGGTTGCCTGAATAACTTCTCTCAGTCTGCTTAAAGGGGAAAATCTGCATTTTAAACAGTAAAGAATCTGTCAACCTGCAACTGTTTTTAGTAAACGGCCGAGGCATGGGGAGGAGAAATGTTAACAGACAGAGCTATGGATGCAATGACTGACCATCCATTACATAAAAACTATAGTTTTAACCATGTTTTGAGGCTTTACAGTGTGTGTTAACAATTACAGTGTTTACAACCAATGGATTAAAATAAGTTTATATTGTGGGTTCTGATTGGGTACGACAGTTGAACTAAGCTCATGAGGCATTTATAAGTTATATTCTTCAACAATCAGTGGGGATATATCATTCATTTATATTATAAGTAAACAAATTGAAGGCACCAATTGCAGATTGCCCCTTAAATGGCCATATTATTATTGTATGATTCTGGATTGGTATGATTCTCCAGGGCAGGTGTACAGAGAGGCTACCGCTGGGTCCCTAACGGCATCCTGTTTGTGATATGTCTTTTGTCATATTCTTATTTCATTTATTTATATTTTTAATCCCGCCCCCATCCCCGCAGGAGGCCTTTTGCCTTTTGATAGGCTGTCAATGTAAATAATAATTTGTTGTTAACTGACTTGCCTAGTTAAATAAATGTGTTTTTAAAAATTCTATTCCCTGTAGAGTGAACTATGTGTCCTGGTTCAAAGTAGTACACTGTATAAGGAATAGGGATGCCATTTTGGGACGGAGCCTACATAGACTGTTGGTCCTCAGAGACCTGTAGAGCCCAGCTGGATTTCCACTAACATAGCTTGATTGTGACAGCAGCTGTGGGAGTCATAGGACTGTCTGGATCTGTGTCTGTCTGTCTGTCGGTCTGTCTGTCTGGGGAGTAAAGGTGGTCTTTGATGGTAAACCACCTGGGCTTCGAAATAAAATGAATGTTCTCTCAGCCCACACCCACACGTATGCATAGGCACACAGGCACAGATAGACACGCTTGCAGGGGTACGCACACAGAGACACACACACACACACAACCACACACACACAGACACAGACCCCCCCCCCCCCCTCCACACACACACACACACACAGACACAGGCACATAGACCCCCCCCCCACACACACACACACACAAGCACACACACTTGTGCGCACACACACATGGAGGGGCAAACACACACACACCCACACACTCCTGTTATCTCCCAGCTGCAATCCCCAGGTGGTGTAATTCAAAAGATAAACTTTATTTGACACTGTCACTGGCCTGTGTGTGTGTGCGCGTGTGTTGTCCACACAGGAGAGAGGGGCCTGGCTTGGAATGCAAACACCATAATACAATTATGGTGTTTAAACATATTGTCTACCAATCAGACAACAAAATATATTACTGCATCATTCTGTTATTCAACCACAAGTCTTCAAAATGTCCTCTCCATCTCACCTTTCTTTGTCCTTACTTGACATGCAGTGTGAGGGCTGTATCTCTGTTGGTAAGTGGTGGTTTCAGCCTGTATAGGGACGTGCTGTAATCAGTTTGTTGCTAGAGTGGTTGATTGTCAAGGAGCTCTGAAGAGAAGAGTGAGGCCTTACCAAGACTATAGATACCACAGATACGAGACAGAAACAATGGGTGATTTTATACCAGGTCATCTGCTTGGTCCTATGCCAGAAATACAGCCTGTTCTCTCACCATAGACGTAGTCTCTTATGGCAATGGGATGGTTGGAGAGTTAGTTAACATCAATGTGGATGCTTTACTCCAAGATCAGTTTAGTTAAATCCTGTCTTGTTTATTCCTTGTCTTTAGTGTGAATTCCTGCATCAATGGCTTGGTAAAAAAGTAAGTCAGGGTTTATTGTCAGAGTCTAACATAAATCCCTCTCCAACCTACCATGCATCCAAATCCCATTCATTCATCAGCCTGTGGTGTTCTGAATCTCTCCTCTAGCCATTCAGTCAGCCATCGATTGGCAGAACATTTTAGAAAGGGATCGAGGGGAGGGAGGGAGGGAGAGAGAGAGGCAGAGAGAGACGAAAGGAGAGAGAAGTGGAGGTAGAGGGAGGCAGAGAGAGAGGAGAGAGAGAAGGGGAGGGAGAGAGAAAGAAAGAGAGGGATAAGAGAGTGAGAGAGAGAGGAAGATGGAGGGAGAGAGAGAGAGAGGAAGATGGAGGGAGAGAGAGAGAGAGGAAGATGGAGGGAGGGAGAGAGAGAGAGAGAGAGAGAGAGAGAGGGGAAGATGGAGGGAGAGAGGAAGATAGAGGGAGAGGCTCATAGACACACGGTAATGAGGGTGTAATGTTAAGCTTGGTGGAAAAAGTTCTCAGATGTCATACTTGAGTAAAAGTAAAGATACCTTAATAGAAAAATGAAAGTCAACAAATAAAATAGTACTTGAATAAAAGTTTAAGAGTATCTGGTTTTAAATGTAGGCCTACTTAAGTACAGTGGTAGAAAATGTACTCAACCGTAAAAGTAAATGCTATACATCAAGCTGGATTCAGGAGAGAACATACCATCTTATTACAGTGGTTTAGATGGTAATATGATTCTCTACACTATATTATCTTATTACAGTGGTTTAGATGGTAATATGATTCTCTACACTATATTATCTTATTCCAGTGGTTTAGATGGTAATATGATTCTCTACACTATCTTATCTTAATACAGTGGTTTAGATGGTAATATGATTCTCTACACTATATTATCTTATTCCAGTGGTTTAGATGGTAATATGATTCTCTACACTATACTCTTGTTTTGTCACATAAACTGAAATTATGGATATATTATTAGAATTTTAGCAACCAGGAAATGGCAGAGTGATTTCTGCATGTTGCACATTTCAGCATAGCCCATATTGATTGATTGGCTGTCAGCCTGACAGGATACGATGTGGTTCGTCACACTAAGCTATTAGCTACTCTGTTTGCTCCAGGGTTCGGATCAGTTACAACTGAAGGCAGTCAATTCAGGAAGTGATTTGAATTGAACATTGAAATAATATCTTCTACTTATCAGTTGATTTAGAAGTAATTGAAAATATGCCCTGTTTTCAATTACTGAATTGGAATGTCAGTTTACTTCCTGAATTGACTGAACTCTAACCCTGGACTGTTCAGTCTGCTCTGTTTACTATCTCCCTGAACTGTCAGGCTCCTGATAACATTCTATCACTATTGACTGAACCGTCAGTCTCCTGATAACATTCTATCACTATTGACTGAACCGTCAGGCTCCTGATAACATTCTATCACTATTGACTGAACCGTCAGGCTCCTGATAACATTCTATCACTATTGACTGAACCGTCAGGCTCCTGATAAGATTCTATCACTATTTACTGAACCGTCAGGCTCCTGATAACATTCTATCACTATTGACTGAACCGTCAGGCTCCTGATAACATTCTATCACTATTGACTGAACCGTCAGGCTCCTGATAAGATTCTATCACTATTGACTGAACCGTCAGGCTCCTGATAAGATTCTATCACTATTGACTGAACCGTCAGGCTCCTGATAACATTCTATCACTATTGACTGAACCGTCAGGCTCCTGATAACATTCTATCACTATTGACTGAACCGTCAGGCTCCTGATAAGATTCTATCACTATTGACTGAACCGTCAGGCTCCTGATAACATTCTATCACTATTGACTGAACCGTCAGGCTCCTGATAAGATTCTATCACTATTGACTGAACCGTCAGGCTCCTGATAACATTCTATCACTATTGACTGAACCGTCAGGCTCCTGATAACATTCTATCACTATTGACTGAACCGTCAGGCTCCTGATAACATTCTATCACTATTGACTGTGATGTTTAGCCAGAGGTTGGTGTTGTCCTCAACACAACCCTGAGTCTCTGGCTGTTTACTGACTGTCGTACAGTGCTGTTCTTCTGAGGAAACTTTCCTCACCCGTGGTTTCCTTTTTTTTTTAAAGTAAAGTACAGTATGTAACGTAAAATGATCAAATGTAGATGGGAGGTTTATGCAGCATGTATGTCATACAACTTATCCACAGATATCCTATAATTAGATTGAATTATGTGACCATATTAATGCACAGACTGAGACTCAGGGAACTCTGACCCAGTGTGGGACTCTGTCAGAGTAGAAGTTTTAATGGATGGTGCTTAGTGTTACATTCCTGAAAGGGGCACATAGGAACAGTAGGCCTATATGAGAACATACTGGTAGAGTCCATGGAGATGGGATGCCTATATGAGAACATGGAGATGGGATGCCTATGTGAGAACATGGAGATGGGATGCCTATATGAGAACATGGAGATGGGATGCCTATATGAGAACATGGGGATGGGATGCCTATATGAGAACATGGAGATGGGATGCCTATATGAGAACATGGAGATGGGATGCCTATATGAGAACATGGAGATGGGATGCCTATATGAGAACATGGAGATGGGATGCCTATATGAGAACATGGAGATGGGATGCCTATATGAGAACATGGAGATGGGATGCCTATATGAGAACATGGGGATGGGATGCCTATATGAGAACATTGAGATGGGATGTTCTCAGTCCAGTACATGTCCTTGTATTTTCAGATGCACCTCGGCTTCTGTTTGTTTCCCACTCTCTCTCTCTCTCTCTCTCTCTCTCTCTCTCTCTCTCTCTCTCTCTCTCTCTCTCTCTCTCTCTCTCTCCCTGTCTCTCTCTGTCTCTCTCTCTCTCTCTCTCTCTCTCTACTTCTCTCTGTCTCTCCCTGTCTCTCTCTGTCTCTCTCTCTCTCTCTATCTGTCTCTACTTATCTCTCTCTCTGTCTCTGTCTCTCTCTCCCTCTTTCTCTCTCTCGCTCTCTCCAACAGTATTGGGAAAGTGGCACATTTGTTGTGTCATTAAAGTGCAGACTGTCAGCTATAATTTGAGGGTATTCATTTGAGGGCTACAGGGATGTTTATATGCCTGAGGTGGGAAACATGCTTCATTACTGGCTACAGGGATATTAATATGCCTGAGGTGGGAAACATGCTTCATTACTGGCTACAGGGATATTAATATGCCTGAGGTGTGTGTGTGTGTGTGTGTGTGTGTGTGTGTTTGTGTGTGCGACTGGAATTCAAATCTCAACTGTCTGGATTTTCCTCCAACCCATCATCCACACATTAGTCTCTGTAAGACGTTGGTAGGCTTGAGCCTGGTCTTTAATGGTCTGGAACTAAATGGGCTTTTTAGTGTTCAGTAATATGTGATAAGCCTACAGATATCATGTAATCGGTTGTGACTGTAATTCAGATAACAGTATAATTAGTGATATTGATTAAGATTAGAAAAGTGAAATCCTAAAAAAGGAACACTGCCTTCATTCTTACTGGGATAAGTATCTCAGGTGTGTCTTGTAAAATAGATTTGATCTGAATGAGAATAACCTGTATCGCTAAAGGTTTCATTTGTACGGTACTCTCCTCAACATCTCCTCTCCTGCAGATTGAGGAGATAGTGAGCCGTATCCAGGATGAGACTGAGGGTGTTCCCATCAGAACTGTCAAGAGCTTCCTGACCAAGATACCCAGCGTCGTCACAGGTGAGAGTGCAGCTGAGGTCGGCGTGTGTGTGTGTCTGGCCACAGCACCACCAAATAACTGATGTCCTCAACCACTCTTATGATTCATCCCCTCTGAGGATGTATTACCTTAGTGCACCATGAGCAGAGAGGCATATCAATAAACCCTATTAGTACACACACACACACACACACACACACACACACACACACACACACA
>CM042411.1:28465922-28578422 GCA_023634145.1 Thymallus thymallus
GATGTCGGATGTTCTATTGGATGTTCTATTAGATGGTTTATGTTCTATTGGATGTTGGTTGTTCTATTGGATGTTGGTTGTTCTATTGGATGTTGCATGTTCTATTGGATGTTGGATGTTCTATCAGATGTTTTATGTTCTACTGGATGTTGGATGTTCTATCAGATGTTTTATGTTCTATTGGATGTTGGATGTTCTATTGTATGTTGGATTTTCTATTGGATGTTGGATGTTCCATTGGATGTTCAATTATATGTTGGATGTTCTATTAGATGGTGATGTTCTATTGGATGTTCTATTAGATGTTGGATGTTCTAATGGGTGTTAGATGTTTTATTGGATGTTGGATGTTATATTGAATGATCTATTAGATGTTTGATGTTTTATTAGATGTTGGATGTTCTATTGGATGTTGGATGTTCTATTGGTTGTTGGAAGTTATATTGATGTTGGATGTTCTATTGGATGTTGGATGTTCTATTGGATGTTCTATTGAATTTTGGATGTTATATTGGATGTTCTATTAGATGTTTGATGTTCTATTAGATGTTGGAGGTTATATTAATGTTGAATGTTCTATTGGATGTTGTATTGGATGTTGGATGTTCTATTGGATGTTGGATGTTCTATTGGATGTTGGATGTTATATTAGATGTTAGATGTTCTATTAGATATTGGATGTTCTGTTAGATGTTGGATGTTCTATTGGATGTTGGATGTTCCATTGGATGTTGGATGTTCTATTGGATGTTGGATGTTATATTAGATGTTGGATGTTCTATTAGATATTGGATGTTCTGTTAGATGTTGGATATTCTATTGAATGTTGGATGTTCTATTAGATGTTGGATGTTCTATTGGATGTTGGATGTTATATTGGATGTTCTATTGGATGTTGGATGTTCTATTGGATGTTGGATGTTCTTTTAGATGTTGGATGTTCTGTTAGATGTTGGATGTTCTATTAGATGTTGGATGTTCTGTTAGATGTTTGATGTTATATTGGATGTTGGATGTTCTATTAAATGTTGGATGTTCTGTTAGATGTTGGATGTTCTATTAGATATTGGATGTTCTGTTAGATGTTCTATTAGATATTGGATGTTCTGCCTCCCCAAGTGGCTCAGCGGTCTAAGTGACGGCATCGCATGCAGTGCTAGAGGCGTTACTACAGACCCGGGTTCATAGTCCCATAGGACGGTGCACAATTGGCCCAGCGCCGTCCGGGTTAGGGGAGGGATTGACTCATCGCGCTCTAGTTGCTCCTTGTGGCTGGCCGTTGGATCATGGATGTTCTGTTAGATGTTGGATGTTATATTGGATGTTCTATTAGATGTTGGATGTTCTATTGGATGTTCTGTTAGATGTTGGATGTTTTATTGGATGTTGGATATTCTATTAGATGTTGGATGTTCTATTAAATGTTGGATGTTCTATTAGATGTAGGATGTTATATTGGATGTTCTGTTAGATGTTGGATGTTTTATTGGATGTTGGATATTCTATTAGATGTTGGATGTTCTATTATATGTTGGATGTTATATTAGATGTTGGATGTTCTATTATATGTTGGATGTTATATTGGATGTTCTATTAGATGTTGAATGTTCTATTGGATGTTGGATGTTCTATTAGATGTTGGATGTTATATTGGATGTTCTGTTAGGTGTTGGATGTTTTATTGGATATTCTATTAGATGTTGGATGTTCTATTTTATGTTGGATGTTATATTGGATGTTCTATTAGATGTTGAATGTTCTATTGGATGTTGGATGTTCTATTAGATGTTGGATGTTATATTAGATGTTGGATGTTATGTTGAATGTTCTATTGGATGTTGGATGTTCTATTAGATGTTGGATGTTATATTAGATGTTGGATGTTATGTTGGATGTTCTATTGAATGTTGGATGTTGTATCGGATGTTCTATTAGATGTTGGATGTTCTATTAGATGTTGGATGTTATAATGGATGTTTTATTAGATGGTGGATGTTCTTTTGGATGTTGGATGTTATATTGGATGCTCTATTAGATGTTGGATGTTCTATTGGATGTTGGATGTTCTATTAGATGTAGGATGTTCTATTAAATGTTGGATGTTCTATTAGATGTTGGATGTTCTGTTAGATGTTGGATGTTCTATTAGATGTTGGATGTTCTATTAGATGGTGGATGTTCTATTAGATGTTGGATGTTCTATTAAATGTTGGATGTTTTGTTAGATGTTGGATGTTATATTAGATGTTGGATGTTCTGTTAGATGTTGGATGTTCTTCTTCCTCAAGTGGCTCAGCGGTCTAAGTGACAGCATCACATGCAGTGCTAGAGGCGTTACTTCAGACCCAGGTTCATATCCCGGGCTGTGCCACAACCGGCCGTGGCCGGGAGTCCTATGGGACGGTGCACAATTGGGCCAGCGCCGTCCGGGTTAGGGGAGGGTTTGGCCGGTGGAGCTTTACTTGACTCATCGCGCTCTAGCGGCTCCTTGTGGCGGGCCGTGTGCCTGCGGGCTGACCCTGGATGCCAGTTGAACGGTGGATGTTATATTGGATATTATATTAGATGTTCTATTAGATGTTGGATGTTCTATTAGATGTTCTATTAGTTGTTGGATGTTCTATTAGATGTTCTATTAGTTGTTGGATGTTCTATTAGATGTTGGATGTTCTATTGGATGTTCTATTAGATGTTGGATGTTCTATTAGATTAGGATGTTATATTGGATGCTCTATTGGGTGTGGTAAGGTGTACATTATCAATTAAAATGATGTAATCCACACAATATACTATGTTCTTGTAATTATAAGAACATAGCTTTGAGTATATCAATTAGAAACCAGATTTAATAATGAATTAATTCATAATGATGACCATTGTTTCTCCTCCTCAGATTGTGTTTCTTAACAACCAGTTGGACCGACACTGTATAAAGGTTTCTAAAGTCGCTGAGAGGTAGGCAAGAGCAAAGCTCCACCATCTCACCTATAAAGCATATCCTGTCATAAAGCACTTTGACCTTGATAAATCAACACATGTATCTTTTATCAACCGGTGTGGAATTCCAAAGCTCTGAATAGAAGAACCCTGTACAGCTCTAACCCCAGTTGTCTCTTTTTCTGAACCACAGTAAGAACATAGCCATGGAGTGATTCCTGATGAAACTAGGACAAAACATTTTTAGAATGGTCCTTTGGAGAAGGGATTGTTGACATATATTTGTATCTAAAAGCATAATTGAGAAGGAATTAATCAAAGTTGGCATATTTATGACATTTTACCCAGGACTCCTTTAAGACTCCATAATGTTTAATCTGTAGGTGCTACAAAGAATAAATTGGTGTCATATGAAGCTTTACCACTTGCTCTGTAATATGAACAGTATTTTGATTTCAAAATTATACAGTTTTGATTTGTCAAATGTTTCTATTGGTGAACATGATATACTCCATGGACATGTCAACGTTCCAGAGTGAGATCTCTGCAACTTGTAGAGTTAGGATCCAATTTGTAATCATTACCACCAGAGTGAATGGGAAAATGGATTCAAAATGGTTGCCCTATGCTGGTGACTTGCAGGATGTACAATGATGGAAGTAAAAAGATTAACATTGACGGGCCTGTAGTGGAGAGGGTTCGAGAGTTTCACGGTCCTTCGCGTCCACATCACCAACAAACTGTCACGGTCCAAACACACCAAGACAGTAGTGAAGAGGACACAAAAACACCTTTTCCCCCTCACGAGACTGAAAAGATTTGGCATGGGTCCCCAGATCCTCAAAAAGTTATACAGCTACACCATCGAGAGCATCCTGACCGGTTGCATCACCGCCTGGTATGGCAACTGCTTGGCATTTGACCGGCATTTGACCGAGGGTAGTGTGTATGGCTCAGTACATCACTGGGGCCGAGCTCCCTGCCATCCAGGACCTCTATACCAGGCGGTGTCAGAGGCAGACCCCAAAAATTGTCAAAGACTCCTGTCACCCAAGTCATAGACTGTTCTCTCTGCTACCGCACGGCAAGCGGTACCGGAGCGCCAAGTCTAGGACTCAACGGCTCCGTAACAGCTTCTACCCCCAAGCCATAAGACTGCTGAACAATTAATCAAATGGCCACCCGGACATCACTTGGGAAACATAGATCAGGAGAGGCCAACCCTCCTCGAGATCAAGCAGGATATTCTTCCAACCCTAATTTAAAGAGATAGTTCACCCAAATGATGAAATAATAAATGTTTGTGTATTCTATGGACAGGCAGACTGCAATCTATGATTTGGTTATCCACTGCCATCAACCACTAATTAGACAAATAAAAGCACTTTTCAATGCGTGAGATATAAGAGGTGTGCCGTGAGAGCGTGAGAAGAGGGTAAAAATGCGTGAGAGTTGGCAGCTCTGCTTTGGCAAGGCTAGGGGCAAGGTACAGGCTGGAGGGGAGGACTGAAGTGGTTTATGGTTTATAGGTCTAGGGGAAAGGCTGGAGGGCAGGACTGAAGTGGTTTATGGTTTATTGGTCTAGGGGAAAGGCTGGAGGGCAGGACTGAAGTGGTTTATGGTTTATTGGTCTAGGGGAAAGGCTGGAGGGCAGGACTGAAGTGGTTTATGGTTTATAGGTCTAGGGGCTTATAGTTTCCAAATGTGACCTTCTACCAGGTGTGTGTGTGTGTGTGTGTGTGTGTGTGTGTGTGTGTGTGTGTGTGTGTGTGTGTGTGTGTGTGTGTGTGTGTGTGTGTGTGTGTGTGTGTGTGTGTGTGTGTGTGTGTGTGTGTGTGTGTGTGTGTGTGTGTGTGTGGTTTTCTAAGAATTCCTGGTGGAAACTACTCTTGGCTCATCAGTTACCACCTAATAGTTTAGCCTTACATCAATAGGTTTCCGATCTGTGTCAAGGAGTAGGGCCTACAGTAGAACTGGTATCTGACTGTAGGGCCTACAGTAGAACTGATATCTGACTGTAGGGCCTACATTAGAACTGATATCTGACTGTAGGGCCTACATTAGAACTGATATCTGACTGTAGGGCCTACATTAGAACTGGTTTCTGACTCTAGGGCCTACAGTAGAACTGATATCTGACTGTAGGGCCTACAGTAGAACTGATATCTGACTGTAGGGCCTACAGTAGAACTGATATCTGACTGTAGGGCCTACATTAGAACTGATATCTGACTGTAGGGCCTACATTAGAACTGATATCTGACTGTAGGGCCTACAGTAGAACTGATATCTGACTGTAGGGCCTACATTAGAACTGATATCTGACTGTAGGGCCTACAATAGAACTGATATCTGACTGTAGGGCCTACATTAGAACTGGTATCTGACTGTAGGGCCTACATTAGAACTGATATCTGACTGTAGGGCCTACAGTAGAACTGATATCTGACTGTAGGGCCTACAGTAGAACTGATATCTGACTGTAGGGCCTACAGTAGAACTGATATCTGACTGTAGGGCCTACAGTAGAACTGATATCTGACTGTAGGGCCTACATTAGAACTGATATCTGACTGTAGGGCCTACATTAGAACTGGTATCTGACTGTAGGGCCTACAATAGAACTGATATCTGACTGTAGGGCCTACAGTAGAACTGGTATCTGACTGTAGGGCCTACATTAGAATTGGTATCTGACTGTAGGGCCTACATTAGAACTGGTATCTGACTGTAGGGCCGACTGTAGGGCCTACAGTAGAACTGATATCTGACTGTAGGGCCTACATTAGAACTGATATCTGACTGTAGGGCCTACAGTAGAACTGATATCTGACTGTAGGGCCTACATTAGAACTGATATCTGACTGTAGGGCCTACAATAGAACTGATATCTGACTGTAGGGCCTACATTAGAACTGGTATCTGACTGTAGGGCCTACATTAGAACTGATATCTGACTGTAGGGCCTACAGTAGAACTGATATCTGACTGTAGGGCCTACAGTAGAACTGATATCTGACTGTAGGGCCTACAGTAGAACTGATATCTGACTGTAGGGCCTACAGTAGAACTGATATCTGACTGTAGGGCCTACAGTAGAACTGATATCTGACTGTAGGGCCTACAGTAGAACTGAATCTGACTGTAGGGCCTACAGTAGAACTGATATCTGACTGTAGGGCCTACAGTAGAACTGATATCTGACTGTAGGGCCTACAGTAGAACTGATATCTGACTGTAGGGCCTACATTAGAACTGGTATCTGACTGTAGGGCCTACATTAGAACTGGTATCTGACTGTAGGGCCTACAGTAGAACTGATATCTGACTGTAGGGCCTACAGTAGAACTGATATCTGACTGTAGGGCCTACATTAGAACTGGTATCTGACTGTAGGGCCTACAATAGAACTGATATCTGACCGTAGGGCCTACAATAGAACTGATATCTGACTGTAGGGACTACAGTAGAACTGATATCTGACTGTAGGGCCTACAGTAGAACTGATATCCGACTGTAGGGCCTACAGTAGAACTGAATCTGACTGATCATGTGTCATTCTTCCGTTCTTCCATTCTGTGTGTTGTCTGTTATGTTGTCAGTCTGATGACTTACACTGAGCAGTACCAGGAGTATGACCCATTTGTGGTGTCACCAGAACCCTCCAACCCCTGGACCAGTGATGACCTCTCATTCTGGGACCTAGAGGCCAGGTAAGAACCACAACCCTAAGTTCCCCAATTGGTGGACGTGTATCTGTGACTTCGCTGTCTGATACACACTTGTCTCTGGTCTCTGTCTCTCCCACAAACACCAAATTTATGGCTTTTCAACTAATCCAACTAATCCACCTAGCTACTTCAGCTGCAGAATCACCCTCAGTGACAGAGAGGAACATGGGGGAAATGACAATCGTCCTGCTTCGTTACTAAATGGTGAAATCAAAGTACCATAATCAAAGAGAGCCAACTATCTCAATGGTCACCTATGCTGTGTCTTAATCCTTGTTTATACCTGACGGTAACATGGGTTCTTTGTCTTGATCCTGTCTACTTTCTTATTGTGATCATATTTCCAGAAATGTGTCTAAACATGGTATCAAAATGTGTCTGTTATCCATCCACCGTGTCTGCACTGTTACCAGATTTCCTGTTCCCTTCCTTCACAGCTGTTTCTTTAAAAATAATATTTATATATTTATTGTAAGACACATATTGATGTAATAAGTCAATGGTCCCACCTGTCAATGATTTTAAAGGGCGTAATAATGTAAATGGTGTCTCTGTCCAGATCTATCTACACAATGTGTCCGACTACCTCCGGAGGACTATTGAGTGACATCATGTTAGAACCAGGTATAAAGAGGGCTATTGAGTGACATCATGTTACAACCAGGTACAAACAGGGCTATTGAGTGTTAGAACGAGGTATAAACAGGACTTTTGCGTGACATCATGTTAGAACCAGGTATAAACAGGACTTTTGCGTGACATCATGTTAGAACCAGGTATAAACAGGACTTTTGCGTGACACCATGTTAGAACCAGGTATAAACAGGACTTTAGATAATCTTCTTTAAAGTCTGAACAATCTGAACAAAGTGCAATGACATCCTGTTGTCCTATATCACTATTGGATCCAGATATGAAAGATATTTCATGGTGTACAATACTGTTGCTGAGCACGGTGGGTAGTCCGTCTGTTACCCTTCTGGTCTCCTGTCCTAATCTCTCCTGCTCATTACACCTGTCCTGCTCTCTCCTGCTCATTACACCTGTCCTGCTCTCTCCTCCTCATTAACACCTGTCCTACTCTCTCCTCCTCATTAACACCTGTCCTACTCTCTCCACCTCATTATAACCTGTCCTACTCTCTCCTCCTCATTAACACCTGTCCTACTCTCTCCTGCTCATTACACCTGTCCTACTCTCTCCTCCTCATTATTTCCTGTCCTACTTTCTCCTCCTCATTAACACCTGTCCTAATCTCTCCTCCGTAATACACCTGTCCTAATCTCTCCTCCTCATCAACACCTGTCCTACTCTCTCCTCCTCATTATCACCTGTCCTAATCTCTCCTCCGTAATACACCTGTCCTAATCTCTCCTCCTCATTAACACCTGTCCTACTCTCTCCTCCTCATTGTCACCTGTCCTACTCTCTTCTCCTCATTAACACCTGTCCTACTATCTCCTCCTCATTAATACCTGTCCTACTCTCTCCTCCTCATTATTACCTGTCCTACTCTCTCCTCCTCATTTCACCTGTCCTACTCTCTCCTCCTCATTAACACCTGTCCTACTCTCTCCTGCTCATTACACCTGTCCTACTCTCTCCTCCTCATTATTTCCTGTCCTACTTTCTCCTCCTCATTAACACCTGTCCTAATCTCTCCTCCGTAATACACCTGTCCTACTCTCTCCTCCTCATTAACACCTGTCCTACTCTCTCCTCCTCATTACTACCTGTCCTACTCTCTCCTCCTCATTATCACCTGTCCTACTCTCTCCTCCTCATTTCCCTCTTAGTAAGGACCCCAGTCAACAGAGGGTGAGGAAGTGGGGTTTCTCTCTAGAAGAAGCTCTGAAGGATCCAGCAGGTCGTGACCAGTTCCTCAAGTTCCTGGAGTCAGAGTTCAGCTCAGAGAACCTACAGTGAGTCACACATAATTCCTCTCCACCTTTCATCCCTTGTTTCCTCATTTTCTCTCTTCCTTTCCACTAATCCTTAATGTTTCCTAATTACTTCCGGGTTCAGCTCAGAGAACCTACAGTGATACACAGAACACTCCTCTCCTTCTTTCAGTGACCCATCCTTTATCTCATCCCGTCCTCCCTTCCTCTCACCAGATCCATTCATCATATCTCTCCATTTCCCCTCCCTTCCTCTCATCCTCTCCACCTTTCATGCCTTCTTCCTTTTCTCTCATCCTCTCCACCTTTCATGCCTTCTTCCTTTTCTCTCATCCTCTCCCATCACCTGGCTAGGCTAGCTAGGCTAGCACTGACCCTCCACTGAGACAGCTAGGCTAGCACTGACCCTCCACTGAGACAGCTAGGCTAGCACTGACCCTCCACTGACAGCTAGGCTAGCACTGACCCTCCACTGAGACAGCTAGGCTAGCACTGACCCTCCACTGAGACAGCTAGGCTAGCACTGACCCTCCACTGAGACAGCTAGGCTAGCACTGACCCTCCACTGAGACAGCTAGGCTAGCACTGACCCTCCACTGAGACAGCTAGGCTAGCACTGACCCTCCACTGAGACAGCTAGGCTAGCACTGACCCTCCACTGACAGCTAGGCTAGCACTGACCCTCCAGCACCCCACCATGGCCCTGTATCTACTTACAATGCCATCGGAAAGTATTCAGACGCCTTGACTTTTTCCACATTTTGTTACGTTACAGCCTTATTCTAAAATGTATATTTATACATTTTTTCCTCATAAATCTACACACAATACTCCATAATGACAAAGCAAAAACAGGTTTTTGTTTGCTAATTTAAAATCTGACATTTACATAAGTATTCAGACCCTTTACTCAGTACTTTGCTGGAGCACCTTTGGCAGCGATTACAGTCTCGAGTCTTTTCGGGTAAGACGCTACACGCTTGGAACACCTGTATTTGGGGAGTTTCTCCCATTCTTCTCTGCAGATCCTCTCAAGCTCTGTCAGGTTGGATGGGGAACATTGCTGCACCACTATTTTCAAGTCTCTCCAGAGATGTTCAAGCGGTTGAAGTCTGGGCTCTGGCTGGGCCACTCAAGGACATTAAGAGGCGTGTCCCGAAGCCACTCCTGCGTTGTCTTGGCTGTGTGCTTATGGTCGTTGTCCTGTTGGAAGGTGAACCTTCGTGACACTTGGCATTCAGGCCAACGAGTTCAATCTTGGTTTCATCAGACCAGAGAATCTTCTTTCTCATGGTCTGAGAGTCTTTAGGTGCCTTTTGGGAAACACCAAGCGGGCTGTCATGTGCCTTTTACTGAGGAGTGGCTTCCGTCTGGACTCTACCATAAAGGCCTGATTGAGTCTTTAAGTGCCTTTTGCTATTATTTTTTAATTGTATTTTATTTTTTTATTTAACCTTTATTTAAATAGGCAAGTCAGTTCTTGTTTACAATGACGGCCTACACCGGCCGTACTTCGACGACGCTGGGACAATTGTGCGCAGCCCTGTGGGACTCCCAATCACGGCCGGTTGTGATACAGTCTGGATTCGAACCAGGTTGTCTGTAGTGACGCCTCTAGCACTGAGATGCAGTGTCTTAGACCACTGCGCCACTTGGGAGCCCAAGTGAGCCCTTTTACTGAGGAGTGGCTTCCGTACGGCCACTCTACCATAAAGGCCTGATTGGTGGAGTGCTGCAGAGATGGTTGTCCTTCTGGAAGGTTCTCCCATCTCCACAGAGGAACTCTAGAGCTCTGTCAGAGTGACCATCGGGTTCTTGGTCACCTCCCTGACCAAGGTCCATCTCCCCGATTGATCAGTTTTTCCGGACGGCCAGCTCTAGGAAGAGTCTTGGTAGTTCCGAACTTCTTCTATTTAAGAATGATGGATGCCACTGTGTTCTTGGGGATCTTCAATGCTGCAGAAATGTGTTGGTACCCTTCCCCAGATCTGTGCCTCGACATAATCCTGTCTCGGAGTTCTACAGACAATTCCTTCGACCTCATGGCTTGGTTTTTGCTCTGACATGCACTGTCAATAGACAGGTGTGTGCCTTTCCAAATCATGTCCAATCAATTTAATTCACCACAGATGGACTCCAATCAAGTTGTAGAAACATCTCAAGGATGATCAATGGAAACAATATGCACCTGAGCTCAATTTGGAGTCTCATAGCAAAAGGGTCTGGATACTTATGTAAATAATGTCTTTCTGTTTTAAATTTTTTATACATTTGCATGATATTCTAAAAACCTGTTTTTGCTTTGTCATTATGGGGTATTGTGTGTAGATTGCAGAGGAATTTTTAATTTAATAAATTTTAGAATAAGGCTGTCACGTAACAAAATGTGGAAAAAGGGCAAGGGGTGTCAATACTTTCCGAAGGCATTGTATCCCCTTTTGGCCTCTCTTCGGGGGGGTCAGGAGTGCTGTCAGTCCCCAGTAGCTAGCGGCTTTGCCACCCATGTGATCTGGGATGGGAAGTGGATTGTGTGTGTGTGTGTCTCTTCTGAAGGCATGTTCTGATGAGGGGCTCTACTAAAGAGGAGAACAGAGTCACACACACACACACACACACCTCTCTGTCCAGCCCTCAGCTGCCAACCACTCTCCCTATCTCCACTAACTCTCTCTCTCTGGCTCAGTGTCTGTATATTAGATAGATTGTAATATGAGAGGCAATTACGATTAGCTGGTAGTCCTCTCCACTCTGCTGTGCTCACTGTTTGTTCAGCCAATGGTGAAGCAGTTATAGGTTATGGGCCTACTACACATTCCAATGTGTGGACGTGTCTCAATCTTGTCTGTGTAGGTTACCTCAGTGTTATGGCTTATATATATAATGGACGTGTCTCAATCTTGTCTGTGTAGGTTACCTCAGTGTTATGGCTTATATATATAATGGACGTGTCTCAATCTTGTCTGTGTAGGTTACCTCAGTGTTATGGCTTATATATATAATGGACGTGTCTCAATCTTGTCTGTGTAGGCTACCTCAGTGTTATGGCTTATATATATATAATGGACGTGTCTCAATCTTGTCTGTGTAGGTTACCTCAGTGTTATGGCTTATATATATAATGGACGTGTCTCAATCTTGTCTGTGTAGGTTACCTCAGTGTTATGGCTTATATATATAATGGACGTGTCTCAGTCTTCCCCATGTGTAGGCTACCTCAGTGTTATGGCTTATATATATATATATATATATATATATATATATATATATATATATATATATATATATATATATATATATATATATATATATATATACAGCGGGTGAAATAAGTATTGAACACGTCACCATTTTTCTCAGTAAATATATTTCCAAAGGTGCTATTGACATGAAAGTTTCACCAGATGTTGGTAACAACCCAAGTAATCCATACATACAAAGAAACCAAAACAAATAAGTTCAGAAATTAAGTTATGTTTAATAATGTGAAATGACACAGGGAAAAAGTATTGAACACATGAAGAAAGGGAGGTTCAAAAAGGCATGGAAAGCCAAGACAACAGCTGAAAACTATCAGTAATTAAAAAGCAATCCAGCCCCCTGTCAGTGCAAATTAATATCAGCTGGTTCAGTCCCAACTGATGGCCTACAAAAAGGTCTCATTGCCAAGGTGTCACACAAGACACATCTCATGATGGGTAAAAGCAAAGAGCTGTCTCAAGACATTCGCAACCTAATTGTTGCAAAACATAATGATGGCATTGGTTATAGGCGCATTTCTAAGCTTCTGAATGTTCCAGTGAGCACTGTTGGGGCCATAATACGGAAGTGGAAAGACAATCATTTCACCATAAATTTGCCTCGACCAGGTGCTCCTCGCAAGATTTCTGACAGAGGAGTGAAAAGAATAATCAGAAGAGTTGTCCAAGAGCCAAGGACCACTTGTGGAGAGCTTCAAAAAGACCTGCAATTAGCAGGTACTGTTGTCTCAAAGAAAACAGTAAGTAATGCACTCCACCGCCATGGCCTGTATGCACGCTCACCACGCAAGACTCCATTGCTGGAAAAAAAGCATGTTGAAGCTCTTTTAAAGTTTGCTGCACAACATTTGGAAAAGCCAGTGAAATACTGGGAGAATATAGTGTGGTCAGATGAGAGCAAAATTGAACTGTTTGGATGTCATACTACACACCATGTTTGGAGGAGAAATGGCACTGCACATCATCCTAAAAACACCATACCAACAGTGAAGTTTGGAGGTGGGAACATCATGGTGTGGGGCTGCTTTTCAGCAAATGGTACTGGCAAACTTCACATAATTGAAGGAACGATGAATGGGCAAATTTACGAGGAGCACCTGCTCGAGGCAAATATATGGTGAAATGATTGTCTTTCCACTTCCGTATTATGAGTTATGACTTGAGTTGTTACCAACATCTGGTGAACATTTCATGTCAATAGCACCTTTGGAAATATATTTACTGAGAAAAATGGTGACGTGTTCAATACTTATTTCACCCGCTGTATATATATATATATATATATATATATATATATATATATAATGGACGTGTCTCAATCTTCCCCCTGTGTAGGCTACCTCAGTGTTATGGCTTATATATATATATTATATTTCTATATTATGTTACAGTCACAGGGTCTGCTGTATGAGAAGGGAAGAACCAATAGCCAGTACAGTGAAATGGTGTCATGTGCTGATTCTGTCAGTTGTGCAAGTCATTAATAACACACAACATTATCAGGGAATAACCGCACACCTCCAGTGGTGTAAGAATATGCGTTATTGCTTACTTATTGTATCCCATAGGTTTTGGTTGGCAGTCCAGGATCTGAAGAGGCAGCCTCTGGAGAATGTGGCAGAGCAGGCTCAGGAGATCTGGGCAGAGTTTCTGGCAGAAGGCGCTTCCAGCTCCATCAACCTAGACTCACACAGCTACGAACGCACCAGTGCCAACCTTAAAGACCCTGGACGATACAGCTACGAAGATGCTCAGGTACGTTATATTACAGACAGACTGACAACTACAAAGACGCACAGACAAGACTAACACCCCAAAAGCTGAAATACAGCATACAGCTAAAACCCACACATTAGCTCTCTCTCTGTATACAGTCTCTCTATATATATATACTGTCTCTCTGTCTCTCTGTCACTGTCTGACGGTGCCACGTTGAAAGTCACTGAGCTCTTCAGTAAGGCCAACGTTTGTCTATGGAGAGAGAGTAGTAGTAGTAGGCCAGTCTCAACATGACTGAGAAGCAACATGAAATGGTATAAAAGCCAAAACAAAATGGTAAATATTATTGACATTACATTGCACTTTTCACTGGCTGTCCCTCAGGTTGTGGCAGGAGGACACATATTTACCTGCTTCACCTGCTTCACATCCTTTGTAGTTATTATTTTGGCCGAGATTTTCTTAGGTCTGAGTATTTGTCACAGTGTAATAGGAAATGCAGCTCTGCCTCTACCTCTCTCCTGGATCAGAGTGAGCACAGCCTGTCCTCTCTGGGCAGCCAGGTTTACCTGTGACGACCGGTCTCTATAGCCAGACTGTGCTCACTGAGTCTGTACCTAGTCAGTGTCATTCACAGTGGTCGGTCTGCCATCATGTTTAGTTTACTTAGATTTTTTGTGGTGTCTTTCCCATAGGTGATATATTTATATTTTTGGTTGGGACAGATTTTCTGATGTTTTGAGGCTCTATGGGGTTGGTTTGGGTTAGTGAACTGAGCCTCAGCACCAGCTGGCTGAAGAGACTCTGCTGTTGTTTCATCTCTTGACATTCTAGAACTGTGTGATGGAATGTTTTGGTTGTTTTTACATTTGGTTGTCTCTTTTTTCTATTTGAATAAAGAGGGGGTTTTGGCCCATTTCTGCTCTACATGTGTTATTTTGAGTTTTTCTTTGCACTTCCAATACAGTCTTGCAAAACTCTGCATGCAGTATTTCGATTGGATGTTTGACACATTTGGTAAATTCATTATTAGAGAGTAGACCTCGTACTTCACTGCCATATAGAGCAATTGGTTCTATAACTGATTGGAACATTTTGAGCCAGATTCTAATTGGAATTTAAATGTAAATGTTTATTTTAATGGCATAGAATGCTCTTCTTGCTTTGTCTCTCAGCTGGTTCACAGTCATGTGAAAGCTACCTGTGTTGCTGATATTTAGTGCTAGATACGTGTAGTTTGTGGTGTATTTTAATAGAACTGTAGAACTATAAATATAAATTCAATAGAACTGAATTTATATTTATCTTGCTGATTTCAGGACCTTTTTTGAAATGTCATTATATTAGTTTTTTTAGGTTAACTGTCAGAGCCCAGGTCTGCAGATGATCTAGATGGTGCTGTAACCCCTCCTCCTCCTCTCTCTCCCTCTGTGTGTCTCTCTCTCTCTCTCCCTATTTGTCCCCCCCCCCCCCCCCCCGTTTCAGGACCACATCTATAAGCTGATGAAGAGTGACAGCTACACACGCTACCTCCGCTCCAACGCTTACCAAGACCTTCTGATGGCCAGGAAGAAGGTGTGTGTGTGTGTGTATGTGTCCGTTTGCCTGGGCAGACTGCATTTAGACGCCAGTCCTCAGCATCCAACATAGTGAAGTGCTGCCGTCTGCCCTTCCAGGTTCTGCAGTCAGTAAACTACTGGTCTAACTCTTTTTCTGCCCCCTCCCCTCCCCTCCCCTCCCCTCCTTCCCCTCCTACCCTCCCCTCCCCTCTCCTCTGCTTTCTCTTCCCATAATGCTTTGTGCCCAAGCCTGAGACGGAGCAGCAGCAGGGAAGACGCACCTCTCTGGAGAAGTTCACACGCAGTGTGGTCAGTGGCTCAACCTCCCTGTCTGTCTGTCCTCCCTGTCTTTCTCCCTGTCTGTCTCCCTGTCTGTCTCCCTGTCTGTCTGTCTGTCTGTCTGTCTGTCTGTCTGTCTGTCTGTCTGTCTGTCTGTCTGTCTGTCTGTCTGTCTGTCTGTCTGTCTGTCTGTATGTATGTATGTATGTATGTCTCTGTCTGTCTCTGTATGTCTCTGTACGTCTGTCTATCTGTCTGTATGTCTGCCTGGCTGTATGTCTCTGTATTTATGTCTGTCTGTATGTATCTGTCTCACCAATACATAGAGATTAATCCGACCACTACTTTGTTACAAAACTTTTCACCTTAAACCAACAAGGCAACCATCATATTCATTCCATACTATTGCTCTTCAGGGCAAGTCACTGACGGGCAAACGGCTGACGGGCCTGATGCAGTCGTCCTGACCAGGCCTGGGGATGGAGGAAGACAATGCCCACAGGAGCTGCTCCGCTGTGGGGAGAGGGGTGTTGAGGCTGAGGCCTACCTGGGGCCTGGACACATAACTGACTCCAGATCAGTTTCCTGAGCTTCAGCTGAGGACAGACAGCATGCAATAAGTCACTTAGATCGGACACTGGGACAGTGCTGTCTTTGGAAGCGTCTCAAGTGGCACCATGTTCCCTATATAGTGCACTACTTTTGACAAGAGCCCATATGGTTTGTGTAAGCTTTTGCTAGAGTCTCTACTTGTGTTAAATCAATATGAGAAAGTGTGCAAGTGTACACTTTGGGAGAGGAGTGGAGAATGGCAACATCCTAGCCTGGGCCTTAGTCAAAAGTAGTGCACTACAAAGAGAATAGGGTGCCATTTGGGATGCAGGTATTGTGTAGTATATCGACATATAACTCTGCTCTCTACTCTCTCTCTCTCCTCTCTCTCTCTCTCTCTCTCTCTCTCCTCTCTCTCCTCTCTCTCTCTCTCCTCTCTCGCTCTCTTCGCTCTCTCGCTCTCTCTCTCTCTCTCTCTCTCCTCTCTCTCCTCTCTCTCTCTCCTCTCTCTCTCCTCTCTCTCTCTCCTCTCTCTCTCTCTCTCTCCTCTCTCTCTCTCTCTCTCCTCTCTCTCCTCTCTCTCTCTCCTCTCTCTCTCTCTCTCTCTCCTCTCTCTCTCTCCTCTCTCGCTCTCTTCGCTCTCTCGCTCTCTCTCTCTCTCTCTCTCTCTTTGTCTCTCTCTCTCTCTCGCTCTTTCTCTCTCTCTCTCTCTCTCTCTCTCTCTCTCTCTCTCTCTCTCTCTCGCTCTTTCTCTCTCTCTCTGTCTCTCTCTCTCTCTCTCTGTCTCTCTCTGGTTCCTTTAATAGATTCTATAACCAAATGGAATGTCAGACTTCTACTCTATCTCAGCTAATGTTACTACAGTATAATACCTTATTATAACGATTACACTACTATTTTGTCAATTATATAAACTTTAAAATGGTTAAATGCTTGAAAGCTTTGACTGATGTTATAATGGATTATTATTTTAATCTGGCCTGTATGGTAGTATATAGGAGGGGGAATGGAACATAATGATCTGTTCTGCTCTTTCTACTGAGTTTTTCAGAATTTATTTGATATAGTTATGCAGACTTTTAAAAATGTATCTCTAGGAGTCGATTGACGCACCCTAATTAACATAATAAAGAAATCCCCATCAAAATCCGTCAGTTTTGTTTTGTATAGGCTGTCTCAATCCTCGTGAAAAGTGGCAGAGCTACAGAGCTGTTTGTCAGATCAGGAGACAACTGTAGCGTCTGAATGGTTTAGCCTACAAACTCCGTTTTGCTCTCGGACCCCCACAAGTGTTACAGGACTTGTCTGAAGTCAAGCAGGTACTAGTTGAAAAAATTAATGTGAGTAGTCTTATGCTAATAAAAAAAAGGGGTTAAAGCGATGTGAGGGGAACATAACCTTCAGAACGTTCTAAGACGGCATCCAAAATGGTACACTATAATTGATATAGTGCAATACATTTGATCCATAGGGCAAATGGGGGATATGGTGCCATTTGCCCTATGGATCCTGGTTAAAAGCAGTGCACTAAGTAGGGGATAGGGTGCCATTTGGGACATAGCCAAACATTCCATCCTCTGCCAGGGCACAAGGCACAGAAGTAACTACCTTATATGGGTATGGTGACTGACTGTCCCATTACGGTTGGATATATATGGACAGCATTTTTCACAGTGATTGTAAAGGATATCAATCATGATAATAAAAAGGAGATTACACAATGACACAAATACAGCTGTTTACTTTGATCCACACCTGCACTCTGGAGAGATTGTAAAATATTGTGCTGCCATCTAGTGTTTGTGATATGAAGTACAGTTTTAGAAATATTGTGACACCCATTTTTTTACTAGGCAAGTCAGTTATGAACAAATTCTTATTTTCAATGACGGCCTAGGAACAGTGGGTTAACTTCCTTGTTCAGGGGCAGAACGACAGATTTTTACCTTGTCAGCTCGGGGATTAGATCCTGCAACCTTCCAGTTACGGGCCTAACACTCTAACCACTAGGCTATGTCATGTTTTATTAAAAATACTAAATGTATAGCCTGGTCCCACATCTGATTGTGTTCTTGCCAACTCCATTGCTCAAATGTGTGGCATCAGTGACAAGGAGTTGGCATGATACCACAAACAGACTGGCACTAAGGCTCTCAACATGCTCAGGAAGACCTGATACCACAAACAGACTGGCACTAAGGCTCTCAACGTGCTCAGGAAGACTACTAGTCAGGGAAAGCAGGTCACACAGGGCCTTTAGAGGTAATAACAAGGATGTAATTGTGTGAACTTTAGTCACTGAATGACCCCAAGCTCTTCCTGATGTCATGTGGGTTACGAAGCCTTGGATGGTTTAAATACTTTGGATCCACTTTATTATACCCAATGGTATACTTTGAACAATGTCAAAATATTGAGTCTTGCTCTAAGCCGAGATGTTTTTCTGCACAGTTTTGACCTCGTCTTGCTCTAAGCCGAGAGATTTTTCTGCACAGTTTTGACCTCGTCTTGCTCTAAGCCGAGAGGTTTTTCTGCATAGTTTTGACCTCGTCTTGCTCTAAGCCGAGAGATTTTTCTGCAGTTTTGACCTCGTCTTGCTCTAAGCCGAGATGTTTTTCTGCACAGTTTTGACCTCGTCTTGCTCTAAGCCGAGAGGTTTTTCTGCATAGTTTTGACCTCGTCTTGCTCTAAGCCGAGAGATTTTTCTGCACAGTTTTGACCTCGTCTTGCTCTAAGCCGAGAGATTTTTCTGCACAGTTTTGACCTCGTCTTGCTCTAGGCCGAGAGATTTTTCTGCACAGTTTTGACCTCGTCTTGCTCTAAGCCGAGAGGTTTTTCTGCACAGTTTTGACCTCGTCTTGCTCTAAGCCGAGAGGTTTTGCATATATTTACATTGTAGTAATTTAGCGGAAGCTCTTGTCCAAGATCACATTCAACTAAGGAAGGTAAAACAGCTCTGAGCAAAATCACTAACCAGCTCAAACACATTAATTTGTCAAGAGTATAACCACGGACTAAATCTTTATTTCAACACAAAAACATACAAAAAGTACCCAAAACCGACACAAAATAATATCCATTTATAATTGATGGTCTCCAATATAAAACAACATTATATTGACACATATATTCCTCAGTGGGATGGGACAAGGAAGCCATTCAAATGTTATTAACATCATGGATGTGTCTCAATATGGCGCCATATTCCTTACATAGTGCACTACTTTTGACCATGGCCCCATAGGTCTTTGGTCGAAAGTAGTGTACTATAAAGAGAATAAGGTGCCATTTGGGACGTAGCCCATATACAGTATCTAGTCTACTTCATGATTGTCTGTGGAGAAATAATATCAAATACAAAAGAAGAACATTGCTGTAAGACATTTCCAGTCATGACACTGTCATTCATTTTTTTTTATTAAATACCTTTAAAAAAAATTATAATTTTAAACAACATCGCTAAAACAATTTCAGGTCTTCTGTCACTGATTCAGGATGGTTTCCGTTTTCTGGCTTCTTTAAATCTATCCGATAGTCCATTATGAAATCTATATAACCTTGTTCAGTGCAATCTATTGACATCATGTTCACATGGAAGAACGTGAATCATCATATAATAATTTGGAGTTTTACATTCAAAGTTTTGAATGATATACAAAGTGGAAGAGAAGCCTATAAAACAAGTTGACATTTACTAATACGTAAAATATAAATCATGGCGAACGTGAGGTTTCCTACACACCAGCTGAACGATCGCTATGACTGAGACGTGGTGGTAGAGCTAACGGGGCATATGTTTTCTGTATGTTCGTGACCATGTAAGTGGTCTATGGATGCAGTCCTATACTGTCTCAATGTCCTACGTCAATCTTCAAAAATGTTATTAAACAACATGCAAACCCTCTTGTATAGTAACATATAACAAAGTGTGTAACATGATTTAGATAGCAGACTCTGAAGTGGAGCAGGATTGCCACCATATTGCACTGCTTTCTCTTACAAACAAAGCATCCATCCACAGTAACAGTCACAACAACCAGAAATAAGATCCGTTTTAAATTAATAACTGTTTAGATTGTTGTCATGAGGTACATTTTGTATCCTAGTAACCACAAACTGGAAAAATTAAAATAATGGCTGCAACGAAACCCTACGGGGATAGCATTACACCTACATAAAATTATGTTAGACAAGTCCTGTGAGTAACGCGATTTAAAATATTGAATATGTCTTGGTGCAATATGAAAGAACGTCACTGTTAAATCTAAACAAGGACGGGACTGGAAACTAATTTAAACAAATGTTTATCAAATGGACACAAACTCTCCTTGTCAGGTACTTAAGTATTTTTGACCTCAGCTAGGACCAACATCTCTAGCTAGCTAACAGTCAGAAGAGACCTCAAACATCTCTAGCTAGCTAACAGCCAGAAGAGACCTCAAACATCTCTAGCTAGCTAACAGCCAGAAGAGACCTCAAACATCTCTAGCTAGCTAACAGTCAGAAGAGACCTCAAACATCTCTAGCTAACTAACAGTCAGAAGAGACCTCAAACATCTCTAGCTAGCTAACAGCCAGAAGAGACCTCAAACATCTCTAGCTAGCTAACAGCCAGAAGAGACCTCAAACATCTCTAGCTAACTAACAGTCAGAAGAGACCTCAAACATCTCTAGCTAGCTAACAGCCAGAAGAGACCTCAAACATCTCTAGCTAACTAACAGTCAGAAGAGACCTCAAACATCTCTAGCTAGCTAACAGCCAGAAGAGACCTCAAACATCTCTAGCTAGCTAACAGCCAGAAGAGACCTCAAACATCTCTAGCTAGCTAACAGCCAGAAGAGACCTCAAACATCTCTAGCTAACTAACAGTCAGAAGAGACCTCAAACATCTCTAGCTAACTAACAGTCAGAAGATACTATATGGTACAACAGCAGTGTCAAACACTGTGGAGCAAGATTACTATTTAAACAAATTACTATTATTTTATTTATAGCCCACAGCATGACATTTTGGTTCAAAGTGGTCCTGACCTGTGTCGCTTAATTATGACGTCACATGATAATAGGTAAATCATTGGTGGAATGTATTGCCTGTTAACGGTCCTATCCTGATTTGGGTTCTGTCTGTGATTGGCTGTGGAGTTGTGAGGTAGAGAACTGATTGCAGATAATTAAATGTTTGCCAGGTGAGGATTGCATGTTGTAGAAGTGTTGCATCTGTAGTGTTGTGTTTCCATTTCAGAGGTAGGGGATTTTCTTTCTCTGAGAAAGTGAACGAGGTGAGACTGAATATTACGCCCTGAGCCTGTAAATCATCTGTCAGTGTGTGTGATGCTATGGCTCTTCATAGGCTGAGGCCTTGTCCTTCAACAAATCCAAACACAGGTGACAGCTCCAGCTCCCTACAGAGAGAGATGGGGAGAGATAGAGACGGAGAGAGAGATGGGGCGAGAGAGAGATGGGGGAGATATGGGGGGAGAGAGATGGGGAGAGATAGAGACGGAGAGAGAGATGGGGAGAGAGAGAGATGGGGGAGATATGGGGAGAGAGATGGGGAGAGATAGAGACGGAGAGAGAGAGAGAGAGAGAGAGAGATGGGGGGAGAGAGATGGGGGGAGATAGAGAGAGAGAGAGAGAGAGAGAGAGAGAGAGAGAGAGAGAGAGAGAGAGAGAGAGAGAGAGAGAGAGAGAGAGAGAGAGAGAGAGAGAGAGAGAGATGGGGGGAGAGAGATGGGGGGAGAGAGATGGGGAGAGATAGAGAGAGAGAGAGATGGGGGGAGAGAGATGGGGGAGATAGAGAGAGAGAGAGAGAGATGGGGGGAGAGAGATGGGGGGAGAGAGAGGTGAGTCATAACATCCTTAAGTGGACTGTAAGTGCCCCTTTCTGTTCTTGTGCTAGTGGTGTGCTGTACCTCTGTTTAATGTCTGAAGTTTAAAAACATTGTTCATGAACTCTCTGTTTCACAAGCCACACTCAAAGTCTCACGGTGAGAATGTATGCCAAGAGAGAGACTCTGTGTATTAACACTGAGCTGCTATGTGTCTGTGGTATGTCCTTACCCTCAGGAAACTAGTGTCACATTCTTTATAATGTATACTACACCATTCAGTGGCCTTACCTTCAGGAGGTTTTGTCATGGGGGGCTTCAGACAGTACATGTGGTATCCTCTGTCACAGTCGTCACAGAACAAGAGCTGGTCCTACAGAGACAGGGACAATCACAAAATGTTAATTCAATTCTCAAGACAGTGGTAGCCCCCAGTAGTAACTGACACAACGTGGTAACTGACACAACATGGTTACTGAAACAACGTGGTAACTGACACAACGTAGTAAACTTACACAGCGTGGTAACTGACACAACGTAGTAACTGACACAACATGGGAACTGACACAATGTCACATCACAGACATAATACAACTGACACAATGCTAAATCCCTTCCACTGTGAATTGATATAATGCCTCTCAAGACAATGGTAGCCCACTGAGCTAAAGGCTAGGTAGTTGTGGGAGCTAACTAGAGTCTTCAGCCTATAGGAATCTTCTGGGACCAGAGCAGAGAGTCTCACATTTTGAATACAGTCCCAGGTCTAGGTTTTCAATACATTCCCAGGTCTAGGTTTTGAATACAGTCCCTGGTCTAGGTTTTGAATACAGTCCCAGGTCTAGGTTTTGAATACAGTCCCAGGTCTAGGTTTTGAATACAGTCCCAGGTCTAGGTTTTGAATACAGGCCCAGGTCTAGGTTTTGAATACAGGCCCAGGTCTAGGTTTTGAATACAGGCCCAGGTCTAGGTTTTGAATACAGTCCCAGGTCTAGGTTTTGAATACAGTCCCAGGTCTAGGTTTTGAATACAGTCCCAGGTCTAGGAACGGTTATCCATCGCACGTACGTCGTTCTCGGAGGTGCCACAGAGGCTGCAGGACTTGCACTCGATGCACTGCCACTGGTAGGTCTTCACCGCCGTCATCATGTTGTCTGTGAACTGCAGACAGGTTGGGTGGCCTGGGGAGGGAAAGAATGAGGGAGGGAGGGAGGGAGGGAGGGAGGGAGGGAGGGAGGGAGGGAGGGAGGGAAGAGGGGAGACAGAGATAGATGCCTCATTTACATTACAACTCAAAACAGAAAAACACAACAGCTCTGATTGTTTTAGAAACTGCAATAACGGTGAATAAGTTATTCTATACACTTCTTTATTTTTACTATTTTCTACATTGTAGAATATTATTGAAGACATCAAAACAATTAAATAACACATACGGAATCATGTAGTAACCCTAAACAAATCAAAATATATTTTATATTTGAGATTCTTCAAATAGCCACCCTTTGCCTTGATTACAGCTTTGCACACTCTTGGCACTCTCAACCAGCTTCATGAGGTAGTCACCTGGAATGCATTTCAATCAACAGTTGTGCCTTCTTAAAAGTTAATTTGTGGAATTTCTTTCCTTCTTAATGCGTTTGAGCCAATCAGTTGTGTTGTGACAAGGTAGGGGTGGTATATAGAAGATAGCCCTATTTGGTAAAATACCAAGTCCATATTATGGCAAGAACAGCTCAAATAAGCAAAGAGAAACGACAGTCCATCATTATTTTAAGACTTGATGGTCAGTCAATATGGAACATTTCAAGAACTTTTAAAGTTTCTTAAAGTGCAGTCGCAAAAACCATCAACCACTATGATGAAACTGGCTCTCATGAGGACCGCCACAGGAAAGGAAGACCCAGAGTTACCTCTGCTGCAGAGGATTAGTTCATTAGAGTTACCAGCCTCAGAAATTTCAGCCCAAATAAATGCTTCACAGAGTTAAAGTGCTCAGCATATGTGGGAACTCCTTCAAGACTGTTGGAAAAGCATTCCAGGTGAAGCTGGTTGAGAGAATACCAAGAGTGTGCAAAGCCGTCATCAAGGCAAAGGGTGGCTATTTGAAGAATCTCAAATATAAAATATATTTTGATTTGTTTAACACTTTTTTGGGTTACTACATGATTCCATATGTGTTATTTAATAGTTTTGATGTCTTCACTATTATTCTACAATGTAGAAAATAGTAAAAATAAAGAAAAACCCTTGAATGAGTAGGTGTGTCCCAACTTTTGACCGGTACTGTATGTTACATGAATAAGGCAAAACAAGGTATCTGTCTGTCTCCTCAGAGATAGGTACTGTCTGTCTCCTCAGAGATAGGTACTGTCTGTCTCCTCAGAGATAGGTACTGTCTGTCTCCTCAGAGATAGGTACTGTCTGTCTCCTCAGAGATAGGTACTGTCTGTCTCCTCAGAGATAGGTACTGTCTGTCTCCTCAGAGATACGTAGGTCATTCATAAATCTGTCTGTCTCCTCAGAGATACGTAGGTCATTCATAAATCTGTCTGTCTCCTCAGAGATACGTAGGTCATTCATAAGTCCATGACAAGTTGTGGTAAAATCACACTACAGTAAAAAAATACACAAAAATGTTGCTGACTTATGTATAGCAGGCGTGTGACTATTACCTATTCATAAAACCACAAGTGATTTCTCATCAGAGTGTCAATGGGATATCAATGAGCCATAAACGAAACCTAAGCACTCATCTCTCTGAAACCAAACAGTCCTGGCAGAGACAATAACGGGACTGGGCACGCAGCCAACTCTCTCTCTCTCAGGGGCGTTATTGGCATGGGAAACGTGTTTACATTCCCAAAGCAAGTGAAATAAACAATAAACAAAAGTGAAAAGAAACAAAAAATCAGTTATGTACAGTGTTTTGTTATGTACAGTGTTTTGTTATGTACAGTGTTTTGTTATGTACAGTGTTTTGCTATGTACAGTGTTTTGTTATGTACAGTGTTTTGCTATGTACAGTGTTTTGTTATGTACAGTGTTTTGTTATGTACAGTGTTTTGTTATGTACAGTGTTTTGCTATGTACAGTGTTTTGCTATGTACAGTGTTTTGTTATGTACAGTGTTTTGCTATGTACAGTGTTTTGTTATGTACAGTGTTTTGCTATGTACAGTGTTTTGTTATGTACAGTGTTTTGCTGTGTACAGTGTTTTGCTGTGTACAGTGTTTTGTTATGTACAGTGTTTTGTTATGTACAGTGTTTTGCTATGTACAGTGTTTTGTTATGTACAGTGTTTTGTTATGTACAGTGTTTTGTTATGTACAGTGTTTTGTTATGTACAGTGTTTTGCTATGTACAGTGTTTTGTTATGTACAGTGTTTTGCTATGTACAGTGTTTTTTTATGTACAGTATTTTGTTATGTACAGTGTTTTTAACAATGTGCAAATAGTTGTAGTATGAAGAGTATGTGAAAATAATGACCTGGCTAGGTCATGACAGTCAGTCTCTGTCCTGGCTGGGTCATGACAGTCAGTCTCTGTCCTGGCTAGGTCATGACAGTCAATCAGTCGCTGTCCTGGCTGGGTCATGACAGTCAGTCTCTTTCCTGGCTAGGTCATGACAGTTAGTCTCTGTCCTGGCTGGGTCATGACAGTCAGTCTCTGTCTTGGCTGGGTCATGACAGTCAGTCTCTGTCCTGGCTAGGTCATGACAGTCAGTCTCTGTCCTGGCTGGGTCATGACAGTCAGTCTCTGTCCTGGCTAGGTCATGACAGTCAGTCTCTGTCCTGGCTAGGTCATGACAGTCAGTCTCTGTCCTGGCTGGGTCATGGAGATAATTGTAGCCTGTGTGAATAGAGAACAAGGAATAGAACGAGGGGATTGAATTGAATGGGAAATGACTGTCGTTGCCAGTTTGAATGGGAAATGACTGTCGTTGCCAGTTTGAATGGGAAATGACTGTCGTTGCCAGTTTGAATGGGAAATGACTGTCGTTGCCAGTTTGAATGGGAAATGACTGTCGTTGCCAGTTTGAATGGGAAATGACTGTCGTTGCCAGTTTGAATGGGAAATGACTGTCGTTGCCAGTTTGAATGGGAAATGACTGTCGTTGCCGGGTTTGAATGGGAAATGACTGTCGTTGCCGGGTTTGAATGGGAAATGACTGTCGTTGCCGGGTTTGAATGGGAAATGACTGTCGTTGCCGGGTTTGAATGGGAAATGACTGTCGTTGCCAGTTTGAATGGGAAATGACTGTCGTTGCCGGGTTTGAATGGGAAATGACTTTCGTTGCCGGGTTTGAATGGGAAATGACTGTCGTTGCCGGGTTTGAATGGGAAATGACTGTTGTTGACAGTTTGAATGGGAAATGACTGTCGTTGCCAGTTTGAATGGGAAATGACTGTCGTTGCCAGTTTGATGTGTAATTGATCAATTCAAGGTACATTGCTAGAAACATTTTCTACCCCATCAAGAGCCAGTCAGTAGAATGATCGTCTAGAGTGGAATGATCGTCTACAGTAGAGTGAATGATCGTCTACAGTAGAGTGAATGATCGTCTACAGTAGAGTGAATGATCGTCTACAGTAGAGTGAATGATCGTCTACAGTAGAGTGAATGATCGTCTACAGTAGAGTGAATGATCGTCTACAGTAGAGTGAATGATCGTCTACAGTAGAGTGAATGGGTGATTGTCTACAGTAGAGTGAATGTGTGATTGTCTACAGTAGAGTGAATGTGTGATCGTCTATGTATTTGGATAGGTAATGTCTTCCATCCTACGGTGGTGCAACATGACTGACACATTTATCAAATCAACTTCTTTCCATGTGTTCCTACACCAGCCGGTTTCAATGATCTCTACAGAGAGAGAGAGGGACAAGAAGATGCCGATTGGCTCTTACCTCTCTGCTAACTGTCCTCTCTGACCAATGGAGCGACTCAGGGTCCAGGCACACCCTTCCTCCACACCCTTACAGTCCAGAGGTAACAGTAGCATGGCCAAGAGGTGTAGGACAACTTTGTATTTGGGTTTAACTCCGGTAACGGTAAATTCTTCAACTATTTAGGCTTTACTAAACGATTAAATCCATGTTATACAGAACAGCACTGGCTTTTCTCCTTCAGAGGAAAAACAAGAAAGCTCCAAGAAAAAATAAATAATACATCTCTCTCAAGAGTTTATGTTTTGTAGAAAAATAACATTCCCTAACTCATTCAAAGTGCTTTCTACAAAAAGTCCAAAAAACATAAAAAGAATCTGCAGTTTTTCAAGAAAATTATTCTGTCTCAGCTCAGATTGGCTTCATCATCGGAAAAGAAAATGTCCTCCAGCTCGCCGTCCTCAAAGCCATAAAAGGTTGACTCGCTTTCGGACGCGTCGCAGAACAACTCTTCAAGAACACTCGTCTTGCTTCCCGTCTTCCGTCTTCCATCTCTCTTCGCTCCTCCACGGCCTTGGCCAGCTAGCGTGAATATATCAGCAAGGTGAGCAAAGCAACAATCAGCTGCAAAAAGTCCCTGACATGAGCGTTGTGTGAGTTGTGAGCTATGGGTTTGAAATGAGTCCCTGACATGAGCGTTGTATGAGTTGTGAGCTATGGGTTTCAAATGAGCAATCACTCTGAATTGATGAAAAGGTAGAGAGGCCTTTTTGATTGTAAATAAAATCAATCAATAAAAAAACCTGGCAAAAAGGAAATGTGTGAAAATGTAAGAAGGAAACAAGGTATGGGCGTGAAAGAAGGTCTATTACAGTCCTGGATTACAGTCCTAGTACAGTCCTGGATTACAGTCCTGGATTATAGTCCTAGTACAGTCCTGGATTACAGTCCTAGTACAGTCCTGGATTACAGTCCTGGATTACAGTCCTAGTACAGTCCTGGATTACAGTCCTGGATTACAGTCCTAGTACAGTCCTGGATTACAGTCTTCTATCAAGCATTAGGATTGTGTTGATGATTATGTTCACAAGCTCATGCAGGATGGAAGAAAGCAGCTGATTGGATATTATCAATAATAATTTACTAAGATCACAACACAGCTAGTGCAGAAAGAGCTAGCTGCAAGAAGGCTCGTTGACAAGACAATGACAGTCACCACTATTGAATCAATCAAACTCCCTTGGTAGGAAGACACCTTGAGAGGAACCAGGCCACTCACCAACCCACCCATCCTTCCGCCCAACACAAACAACATCCACCCTGCCTCAATGAGAGGCTGACACAAGTACAGGATGTTTGTACACTGAGACAGCTAATGGGTTTTGAGACGTTTGGGAAAACAGTCATGATTTTGACATTTTAGCAAGTCACCTGACGAATGTCAACATACAAAAGATGCTTGTTTATTGGTTTTATTAATTCAAATATCTGTCTATTTGATTATCGACTATGAATAAAGTGAATACAAATGATCTGTTTTATGCACTGAAGGCTTACATCTCACCAGTATCATAGTTGTAAGTACTGTCACTTCAATGCATTGCCTAAACAGTTATCATGTAATGATCATGTTTCAGCAACATTAAAGGAACACTGCAGATTGCTAATAGTGGAGATACCCTATCAGTCTAGATATGATTATCAAGGAACTGACAACCTTACCAAAATAGCCTGGGGGGAGGGGGGCAGAGAGATAACAAGATAGCCAAAATAGCCTGGGGCAGAGAGATAACAAGATAACCAACATAGCCTGGGGGGGGCAGAGAGATAACAAGATAACCAACATAGCCTGGGGGGTGGGGGGCAGAGAGATAACAATATAACCAACATAGCCGGGGGGGTCAGAGATAACAAGATAGCCAAAATAACCTGGGGGGAGTGGGATAACAATATAACGGGGGATAGCAAGATAACCAACATAGCCTGGGGCCTGTAGAGAGATGACAAAATAACCAACATATCTCTCTGCTGTCCCCAGGCTAACAATATAACCAACATAGCCTTGGGAGGAGAGATAACAATATAACGGGGGATACCAAGATAACCAACATAGCATGGGGGGGGGGGGCAGAGAGATAACATGATAACCAACATAGCCTGGGGGGAGAGAGATAACAAGATAACCAACATAGCATGGGGGGAGTGAGATAACAATATAACGGGGGATAGCAAGATAACCAACATAGCCTGGGGCCTGTAGAGAGATAACAAGATAACCAACATATCTCTCTGCTGTCCCCAGGCTAACAATATAACCAACATAGCCTTGGGAGGAGAGATAACAAGATAACCAACATGCCTGGGTCCAACAGAGAGATAATAAGATAACCAACATAGCTGGGGCCAGCAGGGAGATAACAAGATAACCAACATGCTTGGGGCCAGCAGAGAGATAACAATATAACTATAAGTCGGAAGTTTACATACACCTTAGACAAATACATTTAAACTCAGTTTTTCACAATTCCTGATATTTAGTCCTAGTAAAAATTCCCTGTCTTAGGTCAGTTAGGATCACCACTTTATTTTAAGAATATGAAATGTCAGAATAATAGTAGAGAGAATGATTTATTTCAGCTTTTATTTATTTTATCACATTCTCAGTGGGTCAGAAGTTTACATACACTCAACTAGTATTTGGTAGCATTGCCTTAAAATTGTTTAACTTGGGTCAAATGTTTCAGGTAGCCTTCCACAAGCTTCCCACAATACGTTGGGTGAATTTTGGTCCATTCCTCCTGGCAGAACTGGTGTAACTGAGTCAGGTTTGTAGGCCTCCTTGCTCGCACACGCTTTTTCAGTTCTGCCCATAAAGTTTCTATGGGATTGAGGTCAGAGCTTTGTGATGGCCACTCCAATACCTTGACTTTGTTGTCCTTAAGCCATTTTGCCACAACTTTGGAAGTATGCTTGGGGTCATTGTCCATTTGGAAGACGCATATGCAACCAAGCTTTAACCTCCTGATTGTTGTCTTGAGATGTTGCTTCAATATATCCACATCATTTTCCTTCCTCATGATGCCATCTATTTTGTGAAGTGCACCTGACCCTCCTGCAGCAAAGCACCCCCACAACATGATGCTGCCACCCCTGTGCTTCACGGTTGAGATGGTGTTCTTCGGCTTGCAAGCCTCCCCCTTTTTCCTCCAAACATAACGATTGGCCAAACAGTTCTATTTTTGTTTCATCAGACCAGAGGACATTTCTCCAAAAAGTATGATCTTTGTCCCCATGTGCAGTTGCAAACCAACAATCTGGCCTTTTTATGACGGTTTTGCAGCAGTGGCTTCTCCAAGCTGTTTAAAGGCACATTCAACTTAGTGTGTTATAGGGAATTATAAGTGAAATAATCTGTCTGTAAACAATTGTTTGAAGAATTACTTGTGTCATGCATAAATTAGATGTCCTAACAGACTTGCCAAAACTATAGTTTGTTAACATGAAATTGAAAAATGAGTTTTAATGACTTTAACCTAAGTGTATGTAAACTTCTGACTTCAACTGTATCTCTCTGCTGTACCCAGGCTAACAATATAACTAACATAGCCTTGGGGGGAGAGATAACAAGATAACCAACATGCTTGGGGCCAGCAGAGAGATAACAATATAACTAACATGCCTGGGGCCAGCAGAGAGATAACAAGATAACCAACATGCCCGGGGCCAGCAGAGAGATAACAATATAACTAACATGCCCGGGGCCAGCAGAGAGATAACAATATAACTAACATGCCCGGGGCCAGCAGAGAGATAACAATATAACTAACATGCCTGGGGCCAGCAGAGAGATAACAATATAACTAACATGCCCGGGGCCAGCAGAGAGATAACAATATAACTAACATGCCCGGGGCCAGCAGAGAGATAACAATATAACTAACATGCCCGGGGCCAGCAGAGAGATAACAATATAACTAACATGCCTGGGGCCAGCAGAGAGATAACAATATAACTAACATGCCCGGGGCCAGCAGAGAGATAACAATATAACTAACATGCCCGGGGCCAGCAGAGAGATAACAATATAACTAACATGCCCGGGGCCAACAGAGAGATAACAATATAACTAACATGCCCGGGGCCAGCAGAGAGATAACAATATAACTAACATGCCCGGGGCCAGCAGAGAGATAACAATATAACTAACATGCCCGGGGCCAGCAGAGAGATAACAATATAACTAACATGCCCGGGGCCAGCAGAGAGATAACAATATAACTAACATGCCCGGGGCCAGCAGAGAGATACATAAAAGACACAAAAAGAAGCAAATCAAAGATGAAATGTGTGGAAGCAAATTAAAACTGAAGATGATTTCTGACCAGGCATTTTGTCCTTAGTGTTTGCTACCGGAGAGAGAGGATACGGTGGGATACAGCATTGGTGTACTACTGTTTAGTGATTTCATTTAAAATTGGTTTATTGGAATGAAAGTAATATAGGTAAACATGACGATCTCTATCTAACATTACTAGACTGAAGTCATCCTTGGCTATATTAAATTGTGTAATATTAGAAGAATATATTTACAATTTAAGTATAAAGTGTGGGTATCTCTAGTTATGAAGGGCGCTGCTTGGCCTTCCTACAGTACGTACAGCTCTGCTGAACCAGAGGTACAGAGTAGTGCAGTCTACTCACCGGAGCGTCCGCAGTCAGAGCAGGACACCAGCTCCTCAGCCTGGCCAGTCTTCCTGTTAGAGTCAGAGTCTCCCAGGCAGAAGTCACAGTAGTCGTTAGGGATGATGGAGCCGTCTGCTGCCCTCTGAGCTGTATAGAAACACAAATTACACACTGTATTACTATACAGTATCTATCTCATCATTAGGGATGATGGAGCTGTCTGCTGTGGGAATAGGAAGACCTATACAGTGCATTCGGAACGTGTTCAGACCCCTTGACGTTACAGCCTTATTCTAAAATGAAAAAACTATTTTTTTAAATAATGCCTCAATCTACATACAATACCCCTTAATGACAAAGCAAAAACAGGTTGAGAAATTTTCGCAAATGTATTACAAATAAAAAACAGAAATACATTATTTACATAAGTATTCAGACCCTTTGCTATGAGACTCCAAATTAAACTCAGGTGCATCCTGTTTCCATTGATCATCCTTGAGATGTTTCTACAACTTGATTGGAGTCCACCTGTGGTAAATTCAATTGATTGGACATGATTTGGAAAGTCACACACCTGTCTATATAAGGTCCCACAGTTGACAGTGCATGTCAGAGCAAAAACCAAGCCATGAGGTCGAAGGAATTGTCCGTAGAGCTCCGAGACAGGATTGTGTCAAGGGACAGATCTGTAGGCGGCAGGTGGCCTGGAGGGTAGGAGCGTTGGGTCAGTAACTGAAAGGTTGCGAGATTGAATCCCCGAGCTGACAAGGTAAAAATATGTTGTTCTATCCCTGAACAAGGCAGTTAACCTACTGTTCCCTGGGCGCTGAAGACGTGGATGCTGATTAAGGCAGGCCCCCACACCTCTCTGATTCAGAGGGATAGAATTGTGAGACAGGATTGTGTCTAGGCACAGATCTGGGGAAGGGTACAAAAACATTTCTGCAGCACTGAAGGTTCCCAAGAACACAGTGGCATCCATCATTCTGAATTGGAAGAAGTTTGGAAACACCAAGACTTTCCCTAGAGCTGGCCGCCCAGCAAAACTGAGAAATCGGGGGAGAAGGATCTTGGTCAGGGAGGTGACCAAGAACACGATGGTCACTCTGTTTCTCTGTGGAGATGGGAGAACCTTCCAGAAGGACAACCATCTCTGCAGCACTCCACCAATCAGGCCTTTATGGTAGAGTGGCCAGACGGAAGTCTCTTACGTTTGTGGTTGTCTGGGTCTGGGTCTGGTCGGTGTGGTGGTGGGGACGGTGGCATCTCTTCCTCCCTCTCCTCCTCTCCTTCCTCCTCCGCCAGATGTGTGTGGGCATAGTGGTAGCTCAGACCTGGACGGTTCTTATAGCGCTTCCCGCAGACTGTAGAACACAGAACACAGAAGCATTAGAATCCATTAGAACCACAGAACAGGTCCTAACTTAACTTAACGTTTCCAATAACAAACTCTCATTTTCATTTTCCGTTTCAAAACATTTTGCTACTGTGTGCACTACTGAAGACGACCCAGCTTTCAAGGCAAAGGACCAACCGTTAACAAAGTACTCAATATCTTGTTAGGGAGGGCTTTTTCTTTCAAAAAAGCATCTAAGGGCATTGACACTTCTAATTGTCTAACTAACAACAATACTAGGGAACTAATTTACCAGGACATTCCTACTAGGATAGTAGCATATGATCACTTATACTAATAACGCCTCAATGAAAGGACTCCCTAGAAAGTCATAATGCTGTAATACTCCATGATATCCGGGTAGCCGCTGTAAAAAAAAGACTGAGAACACTGTTGAGAATGTTGTTTTCACTGGTTAGGTTGTCTGGTAACATCGCAGAGACAGCGGGATAGGTTGTCTGGTAACACCGCAGTGACAGCGGGTTAGGTTGTCTGGTAACACCGCAGTGACAGCAGGTTAGGTTGTCTGTGGTACCCAGAAACCGCGGTTACAGCGGGTTAGGTTGTCTGTGACAGCACTGTTACAACGCTACAGAAACATGCGTTAGCTCAGCTGATGCTCAAAGATCATTCTTCCCCAGGAACTTGATAACAAACCAGCAGATACTGTAGTGATGTTAGTGCCATGCAAGCTTGCTTTTGTCTTAGAATAAAGAATCAATGTTTATGCAATTAGTATGCATAATAGCGATAGATTGCTTAGATTGTTTTAGCTCAAACATAGCATGGTAGCCGGATGCAATTCTACTTTAGCCAATGCAGAAACAGAAAGACAGCCAGGGTCGCATTCAGGAGGGTGCAACATAGAAACATTTTGTATAGACCTAACATCATTCTACATTAAATATAAACACTGTTCTACCTAATATATTTATATCTGGATGTCGTGTAAACGTTGTACCCATCTGAACGCGACCCAGGCTAGCTCAAATCAGACAAACCCCAGTAGCCCCTGATCTCGTCGTTAGAGAAGCCAGACAGAGAAAAAATGGCACACACACGTCCAGATACCTGAGTCAGCAGTTTTTGAGTTATGCTTTTGTTTGTTTTTGTCTGGAAGGAACAGAACAAAGAAAAAAGAGAAATAACAAAAATAAGAGTTTCATTCAAAGAGGATATATCTCATGACGAGTACCAGTTCCTCCCATGCTTTTCTTTAAGTAGAAGTAGCATGCTATGCTAACGTCCGAGATAATAACTGGACTGGATCTCCACGATAGAGAGGGAAGAGGGCTGCTCTCACCCCGAGGATAGTATAATAAGGTGATTGATCTGAAGCTACACTATATATACAAAAGCATGTGGACACCCCTTAAAATTTGTGGATTCGATTATTTCAGCCACACCTGTTGCTGACAGGTGTATAAAATCGAGCACACAACCATGCAATCTCCACACACAAACATTGTCATTAGAATGGCCTTACTGAAGAGCTCAGCGACTTTCAACGTGGCACCGTCATAGGATGCCACCTTTCCAACAAGTCAGTTCGTCAAATTTCTGCCCTGCTAGAGCTGCCGCCGGTCAACTATAAGTGCTGTTATTGTGAAGTGGAAACCTAGGAGCAACAAGGGCTCAGCCGCTAAGTGGCAGGCCACACAAGCTCAAGAAACGGGACCGCTGAGTGCTGAATCGCGTTGCACATAAAAATCATCTGTCCTCGGTTGCAACACTCACTACCGAGTTCCAAACTGCCTCTGGAAGCAACATCATCACAAGAACTATTCGTCTGGAGCTTCATGAAATGGGTTTCCATTGGCTGAGCAGCCACACACAAGCCTAAGATCACCATGTGCAATGCCAAGTGTCGGCTGGAGTGGTGTAAAGCTCGCTGCCATTGGAGCAGTAGTAACACATTCTCTGGAGTGATGAATCACGCTTCACCATCTGGAAGTCCGACGGAAATCTTAACGCTACAGCATACAATGACATTCTAGACGATTCTGTGCTTCTTCTAACTTTGTGGCAACAGTTCCGGGAAGGTCCTTTCCTGTTTCCGCATGACAATTCTCCCACGGAGAAGTGAGGCCCATACAGGAATGGTTTGTTGTGATCGGTGTGGTAGAACTTGACTGGCCTGCACCAAACGCTGACCTCAACCCCATAGAACACCCTTGGGTTGAATTGGAACCCGGACTGCGAGCCAGGCCTAATCGCACAACATCAGTGACCAACCTCACTATTGCTCTTGTGGCTGAATGGAAGCAAGCCCCCGCAGTAATGTTCCAACATCTAGTGGAAAGCCTTCCCAGAAGAGTGGAGGGGGGACCAACTCCATATTAATGCCAATGATTTTGGAATGAGATGTTCGACGAGCAGGTGTCCACACACTTTTGGTCATGTAGTGTATCTTAGGCAGCTGACCATGTCCAGATACAGACACGCCTTGAGATAAGTATCTTAGGCAGCTGACCATGTCCAGATACAGACAAGCTTTGAGATAAGTATCTTAGGCAGCTGACCATGTCCAGATACAGACACGCCTTGAGATAAGTATCTTAGGCAGCTGACCATGTCCAGATACAGACACGCCTTGAGATAAGTATCTTAGGCAGCTGACCATGTCCAGAAACAGACACGCCTTGAGATAAGTATCTTAGGCAGCTGACCATGTCCAGATACAGACACGCCTTGAGATAAGTATCTTAGGCAGCTGACCATGTCCAGATACAGACACGCCTTGAGATAAGTATCTTAGGCAGCTGACCATGTCCAGATACAGACACGCCTTGAGATAAGTATCTTAGGCAGCTGACCATGTCCAGATACAGACACGCCTTGAGATAAGTATCTTAGGCAGCTGACCATGTCCAGATACAGACACGCCTTGAGATAAGTATCTTAGGCAGCTGACCATGTCCAGATACAGACACGCCTTGAGATAAGTATCTTAGGCAGCTGACCATGTCCAGACACAGACACACCTTGAGATAAGTATCTTAGGCAGCTGACCATGTCCAGACACAGACACGCCTTGAGATAAGTATCTTAGGCAGCTGACCATGTCCAGATACAGACACGCCTTGAGATAAGTATCTTAGGCAGCTGACCATGTCCAGATACAGACACGCTTTGAGATAAGTATCTTAGGCAGCTGACCATGTCCAGATACAGACACGCCTTGAGATAAGTATCTTAGGCAGCTGACCATGTCCAGATACAGACACGCCTTGAGATAAGTATCTTAGGCAGCTGACCATGTCCAGAAACAGACACGCCTTGAGATAAGTATCTTAGGCAGCTGACCATGTCCAGATACAGACACGCCTTGAGATAAGTATCTTAGGCAGCTGACCATGTCCAGATACAGACACGCTTTGAGATAAGTATCTTAGGCAGCTGACCATGTCCAGATACAGACACGCCTTGAGATAAGTATCTTAGGCAGCTGACCATGTCCAGACACAGACACGCCTTGAGATAAGTATCTTAGGCAGCTGACCATGTCCAGACACAGACACGCCTTGAGATAAGTATCTTAGGCAGCTGACCATGTCCAGATACAGACACGCCTTGAGATAAGTATCTTAGGCAGCTGACCATGTCCAGATACAGACACGCTTTGAGATAAGTATCTTAGGCAGCTGACCATGTCCAGATACAGACACGCCTTGAGATAAGTATCTTAGGCAGCTGACCATGTCCAGATACAGACACGCCTTGAGATAAGTATCTTAGGCAGCTGACCATGTCCAGAAACAGACACGCCTTGAGATAAGTATCTTAGGCAGCTGACCATGTCCAGATACAGACACGCCTTGAGATAAGTATCTTAGGCAGCTGACCATGTCCAGATACAGACACGCTTTGAGATAAGTATCTTAGGCAGCTGACCATGTCCAGATACAGACACGCCTTGAGATAAGTATCTTAGGCAGCTGACCATGTCCAGATACAGACACGCCTTGAGATAAGTATCTTAGGCAGCTGACCATGTCCAGATACAGACACGCCTTGAGATAAGTATCTTTGGCAGATAAGTCAAATAATAATAAGGTAATAGATTATAGTGAGACATAATAACAAACAACAGAAGGTAATTTCCTGTTAGAAGTGGGTCTCGATTCAACAGGTAGCGCAGGATATCTGCGTTGTAGCTCGGTTCACAGTCTCCGCGACCGCAGGAACATTGGCTATAACTGTCAATCACGCTATTAAGCGGATCTTCAGCACTACAGATTGAATTGAGCCCTAGGTCAAATAGTTTGTACTAAAATTTGGTTTACATAAGTGCCAATGATATTTAGATCTGGAGCCAGCTACTCTGGTCTCATCCTGTCCTCAATCTAACCCTGTTACCGAAAAAATATCATTCACACCCTTACAGGAGAAGTCTGTTGTTGTATTGTGTCTTACTGTCACAGACGTAAGGTTTATCCACATCGTCGTTGGCAACAGCCTCTGTCCTCCTGCGACTGGACCCTCTGCCCTGTGAAGAAAATACAGGAACAGGATGTCACCCCCCACTAGACCTCATCTCTCTCTCTCTCTCTCTCTCTCTCTCTCTCTCTCTCTCTCTGTCTCTCTCTCTCTCTCTGTCTCTCTCTCTCTCTCTCTCACCCTTCCTTTCCTCTGCTTCCTCTTCGGAGTGTCCGCTTCAAAGTCTTCATCGTCATGGAAACCGTCCCCGTTCTCATCTGCTTCCAAGACTCTCTACAGAGGAGTGACACAGAAGGAAGGGGTAAGGAGTGGGCGGAGGAGGTGAGAAGAAGGGGGAGGAGGTGAGAGGAGAGAGACAGAGGGAAGTTATGGTATTTGGCTACATGCTATGCCAACACGGCACATCTACAGTTGCCGCTTTTGTGTGTCTCTCTTGCCATACCTGTATCTCCAGCAGGGTCTCCTCCTCCTTGCTGATGTCTTTCTTCTTCTCCAGTAGCCCCTCCCCTCTGAGCAAGGCCTCCAGAGCTGTGGCCTCTCCTGGGGGGGGCTCCCTCTTAGGGGCCAGCTCTGCCTCTGGGAGGGAGAAGGAGAATAATAATTTAGTATTGTATAAACCAAGCACACATCCTCCAGCTAACACTTCACACCAGTGATATAAACAGTGCCTGGTTATGTTAGCCAGCCCAGCACTGACACCTCTGAACTCTGTGCATACGGCTTATCAAATTGTATTTGTCACATACACAGTTTACAGCAGGTATAAATGTGTGCCAGCATCATTCAGTTAAAGAGCAATTACCATACCACAACTTCCTTAGCTGCTCTGTGTGTGTGTGTGTGTGTGTGTGTGTGTGTGTGTGTGTGTGAGATCAGAGAGCACCAATGACCAATCTCCTTCCCATGCTGTTTCTTACTATTCTAAACCAGGGGGTTGTTTATTGGTCTAAACCAGGGGGTTGTTTATTGGTCTAAACCAGGGGGTTGTTTATTGGTCTAAACCAGGGGGTTGTTTATTGGTCTAAACCAGGGGGTTGTTTATTGGTCTAAACCAGGGGGTTGTTTATTGGTTTAAACCAGGGGGTTGTTTATTGGTCTAAACCAGGGGGTTGTTTATTGGTCTAAACCAGGGGGTTGTTTATTGGTTTAAACCAGGGGGTTGTTTATTGGTTTAAACCAGGGGGTTGTTTATTGGTCTAAACCAGGGGGTTGTTTATTGGTCTAAACCAGGGGGTTGTTTATTGGTCTAAACCAGGGGGTTGTTTATTGGTCTAAACCAGGGGGTTGTTTATTGGTCTAAACCAGGGGGTTGTTTATTGGTCTAAACCAGGGGGTTGTTTATTGGTCTAAACCAGGGGGTTGTTTATTGGTCTAAACCAGGGGGTTGTTTATTGGTTTAAACCAGGGGGTTGTTTCAGTCAGAAACAATAAAACATGAATAGTTGCTGGGTATAGGAGAGGGGGAGGGGAGAGGAGGAGATGAGGAAGAGGAGGAGGGGGGGGGAGGGGTGAGGAGGAGAGGGGGAGATGAGGGGAGAGGGGGAGACGAGGAAGAGGGGGGGAGGGGAGAGGAGGAGAGGGGGAGATGAGGAAGAGGGGGGGGAGGGGAGAGGAGGAGCGGGGGAGATGAGGAAGAGCAGGAGAGGTCTGGCTGTTTTCTTTACTCTGTTTATTTTTCATCACCGCCACAAGAGGTCAAGGTCTTAGACCTCTAACCTCCCTCCTCCCCCTCCTCTTCTAACCTCCCTCCTCCCCCTCCTCTTCTAACCTCCCTCCTCCCCCTCCTCTTCTAACCTCCCTCCTCCCCCTCCTCTTCTAACCTCCCTCCTCCCCCTCCTCTTCTAACCTCCCTCCTCCCCTCTTCTTCTAACCTCCCTCCTCCCCCTCCTCTTCTAACCTCCCTCCTCCCCCTCCTCTTCTAACCTCCCTCCTCCCCCTCCTCTTCTAACCTCCCTCCTCCCCTCTTCTTCTAACCTCCCTCCTCCCCCTCCTCTTCTAACCTCCCTCCTCCCCCTCCTCTTCTAACCTCCCTCCTCCCCCTCTTCTTCTAACCTCCCTCCTCCCCCTCTTCTTCTAACCTCCCTCCTCCCCCTCCTCTTCTAACCTCCCTCCTCCCCCTCCTCTTCTAACCTCCCTCCTCCCCCTCCTCTTCTAACCTCCCTCCTCCCCCTCCTCTTCTAACCTCCCTCCTCCCCCTCCTCTTCTAACCTCCCTCCTCCCCCTCCTCGTCTAACCTCCCTCCTCCCCCTCTTCCTAAAGCCAAATACATGTATTATTTCCCTCTCTCTACCCCCCCTTACTCCCCCCCTCTTTATTCACTTGTCTAATTTCATGCAGTAACTCACTCTTACTATTTATCTCTCCCTCCCCCCCCCTCTTTCTCTCACCCCCCTCTCTCTCTCTACCCCCCCTCCTCTATCTCTCTCTCTCTCTCTCTCTTTCTCTCACCCCCCTCTCTCTCTCTACCCCCCCTCCTCTATCTCTCTCTCTCTCTTTCTCTCACCCCCCTCTCTCTCTCTACCCCCCCTCCTCTATCTCTCTCTCTCTCTCTCTCTTTCTCTCACCCCCCTCTCTCTCTCTACCCCCCCTCCTCTATCTCTCTCTCTCTCTTTCTCTCACCCCCCTCTCTCTCTCTACCCCCCCTCCTCTATCTCTCTCTCTCTCTCTCTTTCTCTCACCCCCCTCTCTCTCTCTACCCCCCCTCCTCTATCTCTCTCTCTCTCTCTCTCTTTCTCTCACCCCCCTCTCTCTCTCTACCCCCCCCCTCTCTCTCTATTTAATTTCCGTGGAGATAAACTGAGGAGAATCTCTGCTTCCTTCCTGTTGTATATTATCCTGTCTATAATAAAGAATAGAGAGGGATGAAGTGAGTAAAGGACGTGAAAGGAAAACATATGAGGGTGGAGGAACTAAGCCTCTGTTATTGATAACAGAAGCAAGGCTAATCCTCCCTCTAACCCTCTCTCTCCCTCCCTCCATTTCTTCCTCCCTCTATCCCTCCCCCTCATCCCCCTCTCTTTGTGTCTGCGTAGGAAGGTTGACTTTGACGAGACACATCCTCCCGCCCTCCCTCCTCTCCCCTACTCCTTCCTCCTCTCCCCTTCTCCTCCCTCTGCTGTTGTCCCCTGAGAGAAGTGGAGAGGCTAGCAGAGCAGAAAGCAGTGAGGTAGCTAGCTACAGATGACAGATGACTCATGCTGTGTATCCCCCCTCAGCACCTTTATGGCTCTGTACTCTCACTCAACCCAATAGGAGCATAGCAGAGAGGAACCCGCCTCTCAGCCTGGCGGGAGCGTTGAGCCAATAACAGAAAGGTTGCTGGATCAAATCCCTGAGCTGACAAGATTTGTTGTGTGTTGTTCTGCCCCTGAACAAGGCAGTTAACCCAGTGTTCCCCGGGCGCCGAAGACGTGGATGTCGATTAAGGCAGCCTTCTACACCTCTCTGATTCAATGCATTCAGTTGTACAACTGACTAGGTATCCCTCCTCTCCTCTCCTCTCCTCTCCTCTCCTCTCCTCTCCTCTCCTCTCCTCTCCTCTCCTCTCCTCTCCTCTCCTCTCCTCTCCTCAGCACACTGTTGTCAGCGTACTGTTATCAGCGTACTGTTGTCAGCGTACTGTTGTCAGCGTACTGTTGTCAGCGTATTGTTGTCAGCGTGCTGTTGTCAGCGTGCTGTTGTCAGCGTGCTGTTGTCAGCGTGCTGTTGTCAGCGTGCTGTTGTCAGCGTGCTGTTGTCAGCGTACTGTTGTCAGCGTACTGTTGTCAGCGTACTGTTGTCAGCGTATTGTTGTCAGCGTATTGTTATGCTCCCACTGGGCAAAGACACCAATTCAACGTCTATTCCATGTTGTAAACAACGTTGATCCAACCAGTGTGTGCCAAGTGGGTCAGGGTCACATGGTCTGGTAGTCTAGGGTCAGGATTAGGGTCACACGGTCAGGTAGTCTTGGGTCAGGGTTATGTTCCCATGGTCTGGTAGTCTAGGGTAAGGGTCACATGGTCTGGTAGTCTAGGGTAAGGGTCACATGGTCTGGTGGTCTAGGGTAAGGGTCACATGGTCTGGTAGTCTAGGGTAAGGGTCACATGGTCTGGTGGTCTAGAGTAAGGGTCACATGGTCTGGTAGTCTAGGGTAAGGGTCACATGGTCTGGTGGTCAAGGGTAAGGGTCACATGGTCTGGTAGTCTAGGGTAAGGGTCACATGGTCTGGTAGTCTAGGGTAAGGGTCACATGGTCTGGTAGTCTAGGGTAAGGGTCACATGGTCTGGTAGTCTAGAGTAAGGGTCACATGGTCTGGTAGTCTAGGGTAAGGGTCACATGGTCTGGTGGTCAAGGGTAAGGGTCACATGGTCTGGTAGTCTAGAGTAAGGGTCACATGGTCTGGTAGTCTAGGGTAAGGGTCACATGGTCTGGTGGTCAAGGGTAAGGGTCACATGGTCTGGTAGTCTAGGGTAAGGGTCACATGGTCTGGTGGTCTAGGGTAAGGGTCACATGGTCTGGTAGTCTAGGGTAAGGGTCACATGGTCTGGTAGTCTAGGGTAAGGGTCACATGGTCTGGTGGTCTAGGGTAAGGGTCACATGGTTTGGTAGTCTAGGGTAAGGGTCACATGGTCTGGTGGTCTAGAGTAAGGGTCACATGGTCTGGTGGTCTAGGGTAAGGGTCACATGGTCTGGTAGTCTAGGGTAAGGGTCACATGGTCTGGTGGTCTAGAGTAAGGGTCACATGGTCTGGTGGTCTAGGGTAAGGGTCACATGGTCTGGTGGTCTAGGGTAAGGGTCACATGGTCTGGTAGTCTAGGGTAAGGGTCACATGGTCTGGTAGTCTAGGGTAAGGGTCACATGGTCTGGTAGTCTAGGGTCAGGGTCACATGGTCTGGTAGTCTAGGGTCAGGGTCACATGGTCTGGTAGTCTAGGGTCAGGGTCACATGGTCTGGTAGTCTAGGGTAAGGGTCACATGGTCTGGTAGTCTAGGGTAAGGGTCACATGGTCTGGTAGTCAAGGGTCAGGGTCACATGGTCTGGTAGTCTAGGGTCAGGGTCACATGGTCTGGTAGTCTAGGGTAAGGGTCACATGGTCTGGTAGTCTAGGGTAAGGGTCACATGGTCTGGTAGTCAAGGGTCAGGGTCACATGGTCTGGTAGTCTAGGGTCAGGGTCACATGGTCTGGTAGTCTAGGGTAAGGGTCACATGGTCTGGTAGTCTAGGGTAAGGGTCACATGGTCTGGTAGTCTAGGGTAAGGGTCACATGGTCTGGTAGTCTAGGGTAAGGGTCACATGGTCTGGTAGTCTAGGGTCAGGGTCACATGGTCTGGTAGTCAAGGGTAAGGGTCACATGGTCTGGTAGTCTAGGGTAAGGGTCACATGGTCTGGTGGTCTAGGGTAAGGGTCACATGGTCTGGTAGTCTAGGGTAAGGGTCACATGGTCTGGTAGTCTAGGGTAAGGGTCACATGGTCTGGTGGTCTAGGGTAAGGGTCACATGGTCTGGTGGTCTAGGGTAAGGGTCACATGGTCTGGTGGTCTAGGGTCAGGGTCACATGGTCTGGTAGTCTAGGGTAAGGGTCACATGGTCTGGTGGTCTAGGGTAAGGGTCACATGGTCTGGTGGTCTAGGGTAAGGGTCACATGGTCTGGTAGTCTAGGGTAAGGGTCACATGGTCTGGTGGTCTAGGGTAAGGGTCACATGGTCTGGTAGTCTAGGGTAAGGGTCACATGGTCTGGTAGTCTAGGGTAAGGGTCACATGGTCTGGTGGTCTAGGGTAAGGGTCACATGGTCTGGTAGTCTAGGGTAAGGGTCACATGGTCTGGTAGTCTAGGGTAAGGGTCACATGGTCTGGTGGTCTAGGGTAAGGGTCACATGGTCTGGTGGTCTAGGGTAAGGGTCACATGGTCTGGTGGTCTAGGGTCAGGGTCACATGGTCTGGTAGTCTAGGGTAAGGGTCACATGGTCTGGTAGTCTAGGGTAAGGGTCACATGGTCTGGTAGTCTAGGGTAAGGGTCACATGGTCTGGTAGTCTAGGGTAAGGGTCACATGGTCTGGTAGTCTAGGGTAAGGGTCACATGGTCTGGTAGTCTAGGGTAAGGGTCACATGGTCTGGTGGTCTAGGGTCAGGGTCACATGGTCTGGTAGTCTAGGGTAAGGGTCACATGGTCTGGTGGTCTAGGGTAAGGGTCACATGGTCTGGTGGTCTAGGGTCAGGGTCACATGGTCTGGTAGTCTAGGGTAAGGGTCACATGGTCTGGTGGTCTAGGGTAAGGGTCACATGGTCTGGTGGTCTAGGGTCAGGGTCACATGGTCTGGTGGTCTAGGGTAAGGGTCACATGGTCTGGTAGTCTAGGGTAAGGGTCACATGGTCTGGTGGTCTAGGGTAAGGGTCACATGGTCTGGTAGTCTAGGGTAAGGGTCACATGGTCTGGTGGTCTAGGGTAAGGGTCACATGGTCTGGTAGTCTAGGGTAAGGGTCACATGGTCTGGTGGTCTAGGGTAAGGGTCACATGGTCTGGTAGTCTAGGGTCAGGGTCACATGGTCTGGTAGTCTAGGGTAAGGGTCACATGGTCTGGTAGTCTAGGGTAAGGGTCACATGGTCTGGTAGTCTAGGGTCAGGGTCACATGGTCTGGTAGTCTAGGGTCAGGGTCACATGGTCTGGTAGTCTAGGGTAAGGGTCACATGGTCTGGTAGTCTAGGGTAAGGGTCACATGGTCTGGTGGTCTAGGGTAAGGGTCACATGGTCTGGTAGTCTAGGGTAAGGGTCACATGGTCTGGTGGTCTAGGGTAAGGGTCACATGGTCTGGTGGTCTAGGGTAAGGGTCACATGGTCTGGTAGTCTAGGGTAAGGGTCACATGGTCTGGTGGTCTAGGGTAAGGGTCACATGGTCTGGTAGTCTAGGGTCAGGGTCACATGGTCTGGTGGTCTAGGGTAAGGGTCACATGGTCTGGTAGTCTAGGGTAAGGGTCACATGGTCTGGTGGTCTAGGGTAAGGGTCACATGGTCTGGTGGTCTAGGGTAAGGGTCACATGGTCTGGTAGTCTAGGGTAAGGGTCACATGGTCTGGTGGTCTAGGGTAAGGGTCACATGGTCTGGTAGTCTAGGGTAAGGGTCACATGGTCTGGTGGTCTAGGGTAAGGGTCACATGGTCTGGTAGTCTAGGGTCAGGGTCACATGGTCTGGTAGTCTAGGGTAAGGGTCACATGGTCTGGTAGTCTAGGGTAAGGGTCACATGGTCTGGTAGTCTAGGGTCAGGGTCACATGGTCTGGTAGTCTAGGGTCAGGGTCACATGGTCTGGTAGTCTAGGGTAAGGGTCACATGGTCTGGTAGTCTAGGGTAAGGGTCACATGGTCTGGTGGTCTAGGGTAAGGGTCACATGGTCTGGTAGTCTAGGGTAAGGGTCACATGGTCTGGTGGTCTAGGGTAAGGGTCACATGGTCTGGTGGTCTAGGGTAAGGGTCACATGGTCTGGTAGTCTAGGGTCAGGGTCACATGGTCTGGTGGTCTAGGGTCAGGGTCACATGGTCTGGTGGTCTAGTAGAATGGGGTTTGATCCCTGGGTCCACCATTCCCACTGTCTCCTACCAGTCTGCCTCTGTTGTTTCTAATGTCAGAATAATGCAACATGCCTAAAACTTTATATCTTTATAAAAATATATAATGATATAGCTATGTACAGCTGTCTTTCTTTAAGCTGTAATTTGGCCAACGATAAACTCTGGGAATATCCTCCTGACAATGATTTCCTCTGTAGCTGAATATGTTCTTGGTAAAACCCTGTCTGTGTCCCAAATGGCACCCTATCCCTATATAGTGCACTACTTTAGACCAGAGATCTATGGGCCCTAGTAAAAAGTAGTGCACTATAAAGGGAAGAGGGGGCCTTTTTGAGATGTCTGAGGAGAGCTGGGAATAGAACAGTACTCCCTTATCAGGTTCCTCTGGCATTCCTCTACAGGACTAGCCTTTATAACTCTCTCTTATCAGGTTCCTCTACAGGACTAGCCTTTATAACTCTCTCTTATCAGGTTCCTCTACAGGACTAGCCTTTATAACTCTCTCTTATCAGGTTCCTCTACAGGACTAGCCTTTATAACTCTCCCTTATCAGGTTCCTCTACAGGACTAGCCTTTATAACTCTCCCTTATCAGGTTCCTCTACAGGACTAGCCTTTATAACTCTCCCTTATCAGGTTCCTCTGGCATTCCTCTACAGGACTAGCCTTTATAACTCTCTCTTATCAGGTTCCTCTACAGGACTAGCCTTTATAACTCTCCCTTATCAGGTTCCTCTGGCATTCCTCTACAGGACTAGCCTTTATAACTCTCTCTTATCAGGTTCCTCTACAGGACTAGCCTTTATAACTCTCTCTTATCAGGTTCCTCTACAGGACTAGCCTTTATAACTCTCTCTTATCAGGTTCCTCTACAGGACTAGCCTTTATAACTCTCTCTTATCAGGTTCCTCTACAGGACTAGCCTTTATAACTCTCCCTTATCAGGTTCCTCTACAGGACTAGCCTTTATAACTCTCCCTTATCAGGTTCCTCTACAGGACTAGCCTTTATAACTCTCCCTTATCAGGTTCCTCTACAGGACTAGCCTTTATAACTCTCTCTTATCAGGTTCCTCTACAGGACTAGCCTTTATAACTCACTCTTATCAGGTTCCTCTACAGGACTAGCCTTTATAACTCTCTCTTATCAGGTTCCTCTGGCATTCCTCTACAGGACTAGCCTTTATAACTCTCCCTTATCAGGTTCCTCTACAGGACTAGCCTTTATAACTCTCTCTTATCAGGTTCCTCTACAGGACTAGCCTTTATAACTCTCCCTTATCAGGTTCCTCTACAGGACTAGCCTTTATAACTCTCCCTTATCAGGTTCCTCTACAGGACTAGCCTTTATAACTCTCCCTTATCAGGTTCCTCTACAGGACTAGCCTTTATAACTCTCTCTTATCAGGTTCCTCTACAGGACTAGCCTTTATAACTCTCTCTTATCAGGTTCCTCTGGCATTCCTCTACAGGACTAGCCTTTATAACTCTCCCTTATCAGGTTCCTCTACAGGACTAGCCTTTATAACTCGCTCTTATCAGGTTCCTCTGGCGTTCCTCTACAGGGCTAGCCTTTATAACTCTCTCTTATCAGGTTCCTCTACAGGACTAGCCTTTATAACTCTCTCTTATCAGGTTCCTCTACAGGACTAGCCTTTATAACTCTCTCTTATCAGGTTCCTCTACAGGACTAGCCTTTATAACTCTCTCTTATCAGGTTCCTCTGGCATTCCTCTACAGGACTAGCCTTTATAACTCTCTCTTATCAGGTTCCTCTACAGGACTAGCCTTTATAACTCTCTCTTATCAGGTTCCTCTACAGGACTAGCCTTTATAACTCTCTCTTATCAGGTTCCTCTGGCATTCCTCTACAGGACTAGCCTTTATAACTCTCTCTTATCAGGTTCCTCTACAGGACTAGCCTTTATAACTCTCTCTTATCAGGTTCCTCTACAGGACTAGCCTTTATAACTCTCTCTTATCAGGTTCCTCTGGCATTCCTCTACAGGACTAGCCTTTATAACTCTCCCTTATCAGGTTCCTCTACAGGACTAGCCTTTATAACTCTCTCTTATCAGGTTCCTCTACAGGACTAGCCTTTATAACTCTCTCTTATCAGGTTCCTCTACAGGACTAGCCTTTATAACTCTCTCTTATCAGGTTCCTCTGGCATTCCTCTACAGGACTAGCCTTTATAACTCTCTCTTATCAGGTTCCTCTACAGGACTAGCCTTTATAACTCTTTCTTATCAGGTTCCTCTACAGGACTAGCATTTATAACTCTCTCTTATCAGGTTCCTCTGGCATTCCTCTACAGGACTAGCCTTTATAACTCTCCCTTATCAGGTTCCTCTACAGGACTAGCCTTTATAACTCTCTCTTATCAGGTTCCTCTACAGGACTAGCCTTTATAACTCTCTCTTATCAGGTTCCTAAGGCATTCCTCTACAGGACTAGCCTTTATAACTCTCTCTTATCACGTTCCACTACAGGACTAGCCTTTATAACTCTCTCTTATCAGGTTCCTCTACAGGACTAGCCTTTATAACTCTCTCTTATCAGGTTCCTCTGGCATTCCTCTACAGGACTAGCCTTTATAACTCTCTCTTATCAGGTTCCTCTACAGGACTAGCCTTTATAGCTCTCTCTTATCAGGTTCCTCTGGCATTCCTCTACAGGACTAGCCTTTATAACTCTCCCTTATCAGGTTCCTCTACAGGACTAGCCTTTATAACTCTCTCTTATCAGGTTCCTCTACAGTACTAGCCTTTATAACTCTCTCTTATCAGGTTCCTCTACAGGACTAGCCTTTATAACTCTCTCTTATCAGGTTCCTCTGGCATTCCTCTACAGGACTAGCCTTTATAACTCTCTCTTATCAGGTTCCTCTACAGGACTAGCCTTTATAACTCTCTCTTATCAGGTTCCTCTACAGGACTAGCCTTTATAACTCTCTCTTATCAGGTTCCTCTGGCATTCCTCTAAAGGACTAGCCTTTATAACTCTCCCTTATCAGGTTCCTCTACAGGACTAGCCTTTATAACTCTCTCTTATCAGGTTCCTCTACAGGACTAGCCTTTATAACTCTCCCTTATCAGGTTCCTCTACAGGACTAGCCTTTATAACTCTCCCTTATCAGGTTCCTCTACAGGACTAGCCTTTATAACTCTCCCTTATCAGGTTCCTCTACAGGACTAGCCTTTATAACTCTCTCTTATCAGGTTCCTCTACAGGACTAGCCTTTATAACTCTCTCTTATCAGGTTCCTCTGGCATTCCTCTACAGGACTAGCCTTTATAACTCTCCCTTATCAGGTTCCTCTACAGGACTAGCCTTTATAACTCGCTCTTATCAGGTTCCTCTGGCGTTCCTCTACAGGGCTAGCCTTTATAACTCTCTCTTATCAGGTTCCTCTACAGGACTAGCCTTTATAACTCTCTCTTATCAGGTTCCTCTACAGGACTAGCCTTTATAACTCTCTCTTATCAGGTTCCTCTACAGGACTAGCCTTTATAACTCTCTCTTATCAGGTTCCTCTGGCATTCCTCTACAGGACTAGCCTTTATAACTCTCTCTTATCAGGTTCCTCTACAGGACTAGCCTTTATAACTCTCTCTTATCAGGTTCCTCTACAGGACTAGCCTTTATAACTCTCTCTTATCAGGTTCCTCTGGCATTCCTCTACAGGACTAGCCTTTATAACTCTCCCTTATCAGGTTCCTCTACAGGACTAGCCTTTATAACTCTCTCTTATCAGGTTCCTCTACAGGACTAGCCTTTATAACTCTCTCTTATCAGGTTCCTCTACAGGACTAGCCTTTATAACTCTCTCTTATCAGGTTCCTCTGGCATTCCTCTACAGGACTAGCCTTTATAACTCTCTCTTATCAGGTTCCTCTACAGGACTAGCCTTTATAACTCTCTCTTATCAGGTTCCTCTACAGGACTAGCCTTTATAACTCTCTCTTATCAGGTTCCTCTGGCATTCCTCTACAGGACTAGCCTTTATAACTCTCTCTTATCAGGTTCCTCTACAGGACTAGCCTTTATAACTCTCTCTTATCAGGTTCCTCTACAGGACTAGCCTTTATAACTCTCTCTTATCAGGTTCCTCTGGCATTCCTCTACAGGACTAGCCTTTATAACTCTCCCTTATCAGGTTCCTCTACAGGACTAGCCTTTATAACTCTCTCTTATCAGGTTCCTCTACAGGACTAGCCTTTATAACTCTCTCTTATCAGGTTCCTCTACAGGACTAGCCTTTATAACTCTCTCTTATCAGGTTCCTCTACAGGACTAGCCTTTATAACTCTCTCTTATCAGGTTCCTCTACAGGACTAGCCTTTATAACTCTCCCTTATCAGGTTCCTCTACAGGACTAGCCTTTATAACTCTCTCTTATCAGGTTCCTCTACAGGACTAGCCTTTATAACTCTCTCTTATCAGGTTCCTCTGGCATTCCTCTACAGGACTAGCCTTTATAACTCTCTCTTATCAGGTTCCTCTACAGGACTAGCCTTTATAACTCTCCCTTATCAGGTTCCTCTACAGGACTAGCCTTTATAACTCTCCCTTATCAGGTTCCTCTACAGGACTAGCCTTTATAACTCTCCCTTATCAGGTTCCTCTGGCATTCCTCTACAGGACTGGCCTTTATAACTCTCCCTTATCAGGTTCCTCTGACGTTCCTCTACAGGACTAGCCTTTATAACTCTCTCTTATCAGGTTCCTCTACAGGACTAGCCTTTATAACTCTCCCTTATCAGGTTCCTCTACAGGACTAGCCTTTATAACTCTTTCAGTGGTCTAAGGTTACGGTTAGGGCCCTCTAATTTATAACTGTCTGTGTGTGAGAGAGAGAGAGAGAGAGAGAGAGAGAGAGAGAGAGAGACTAACCACAGCCAGATGGTCAGATAGCTCACGTTAGCGCTAAGGCCACTCTGTAGCTATAGGGCCAGAACAGACTGACGAGGGGGAACCAGGAATGTGTGTGTACGTGATTGTGTGGTGTCTGACTAGTTGAATGCATTTGTGTGTAACCAGGGTTGGTGAAACAGAACTAGAGAGGGAGGGAGAGACATAAAATAAAAGAAGAGAGAGAGGTGTCATGTTCTTACCCAGTCGTAGTTCACAGAGGCGTAGCTGAGGGTCCATAGGGGGGTGGAGCCTCCTCTTCTTCCTCCAACACCGTGCAGGGTACGTATACATCTGTCCAGCAGCCACACCTACACACACACACACACACACACAAAAGTGTCAGAGAAAAAAAGATGCAACAAAGATACTGTACATTCAGTGTAACACACACTTCACTGAAATAACTCCCTAGTATCCTCTCCATTGATTTGATACATTCCTGCGTCATGATTTGACCTGAGACCCAGGAGGCCTAGCAGGCATCTCTTTACAATCTGCAGATCTGGGCCGTTTCATTGAGCCAGAGGGGAACAATATGGTGCTCACTAAGAGCTGGACACAAATAGCCTCTCCCTTAATCTAGCATGCTGGGCCCTGGGACCACACCCTATACTTTGTGGCCTGCCGGCTTTCATTATATGTATTTATTCTGACTTTGTGTGTGTGTGTGTGTGTGTGTGTCTGCAGCTGCTTGTGTGTGACATTTCGCTCCCCTGCCCTGCAGTACACCCACCTGGCCCGCGGTGGCGCTGTTCCATCCAGATGTAGCAGTTGTTCTGGGCCACGCCAGTTTGGTTGTCCAGGAAGGGCATGCGGACCGAGCGCTCGGCACACAGACGGGCGTTGTAGCTGCGACAGTGTTCTATGGCCTCCCGATAAAACTGGTCACCTAGCCTGTAAAACACAAGAGACAGGTTAATATACTAGCTTATATTACAACCTATCAGGCACACAGACAGGCGACAAGAGGCAGATAAGCTGGTTAACTTTGCCTATGCTTAGTGATTTGCGACGGAAGAGGTAACAGGGCTTGAACCAGCAAGCCAACATTTACAATGCACTCTCTCCAGTAATCTGAGGGAAATATGTGTGTCTAATATGGTCATACATTTGGCAGGAGGTTAGGAAGTGCAGCTCAGTTTCCACCTCATTTTGTTGGCAGTGTGCACATAGCCTGTCTTCTCTTGAGAGCCAGGTCTGCCTACGGCGGCCTTTCTCAATAACACTGTTTCTGATTTCCAACCTTACTCTGTTTGTGCCAATGGCACACCAACAAAATGACCAACACCACCCTTTACCACAACCAGGGCTAAGGGAGAAGGTGAGACGGAGAGAGGGCCTAGAGTGTCTCTCCCAGGATAGATCTCAGTCGACATTAGATCTGACGTGCCCTCCCTCCCTCCCTCTCGCTCTCCCTCCCTCCATCCCTCGGTCCCTCCATCCCTCGGTCCCTCCATCCCTCAGTCCCCCCCCCCAGAAGATACACAGATCGCTATGTGAGGAATGCCAGACTGAACAAAGAGCACAACCAGTGTACAAAGAAGAAGAACAGCAGTGTTCTGATAGAGGGAAAGAGAGAGGGATTCTACATATCAGCCATGGAGCTGAGAGGGGTGGGGGCAGACACAACCGTGTGCAGTAAATACAGACCACAGCGGTTTCTGAGCAGATCAATCTATGACCATCAAGTGTCACTGGTGGTTTAAACAAGCTTTTTTTCTTGTGCTATTATGGGGATAAAATGGGGAATAATATCTCCTATCAATAAATACATCTGTATTATCCTAGATAATACAAGCAGGCAGTACACCTATAAACACTAAACACACAGAGAAGTTATGAACAGACTGTAATGTCGATTTACTGCTGTGTATCTAATTCAAAGAGTTTGATCTGCACAGTAACAAGCATCATTTACAGATGTTTTAACTGGGACAATAGCTGCTTTGTGTTGACATTCTCGTTCAGGAGGCAATGGACGAGGAACAATATAAAAATGTGTATCCCATGGTGGAGAGACAGCCATCGTTGTCCTCAAGATTCTAGAACACATCCGGTGTCATTATCATCATGTAATTAACATGTCACGTTGTTACTTAGCAACGCGCTGCTGTCACCTTTTATAAAAGCAATGACTTTAACCAGTGTTAGTAGAAGTATAATTAGTAAGAATGACAGAATGATAGGGCATGTGTCAAAGGGGTCATGCCACAGTGTTTGTTGGTATTAAACACCTGTAATTTACTACATGATCAGGTTCAGTGGTTAGGAAAAAATACCTTTCTAATGGCCAACAGTATATCTACCTCTCTACACACATGTGTTGTGCTGAAGAAAGGCAAGAAGGCCTAAAGATAAACAAAGACTTGACCTTTACCAAGGACCTTACCATTGACTTGATAACACTGTGATCTTATCCAACCAGCTAAACATTGTCACATGTTGGATGGACATTAGGATTCCTGCCAGAAGGACTATTTATGGCAGGAGGACCATTACTGCCAAGAGGACCATTACTTCATGAAATTTCCCCCTCTGGGGGATAAATAAAGTACCTATCTATCTATCTATCTATCTATCTATCTATCTATCTATCTATCTATCTATCTATCTATCTATCTATCTATCTATCTATCTATCTATCTATCTATCTATCTATCTATCTATCTATCTATCTATCTATCTATCTATCTATCTATCTATCTATCTATCTATCTATCTATCTATCTATCTATCTATCTATCTATCTATCTATCTATCTATCTATCTATCTACTGCCAGGAGGAACATTACTGCCAGGAGGACCATTACTGCCAGGAAGACCATTACTGCCAGGAGGACCATTACTGCCAGGAGGACCATTACTGCCAGGAGACCATTACTGCCAGGAAGACCATTACTGCCAGGAAGACCATTACTGCCAGGAAGACCATTACTGCCAGGAGGACAATTACTGCCAGGAGGACCATTACTGCCAGGAGACCATTACTGCCAGGAAGACCATTACTGCCAGGAAGACCATTACTGCCAGGAGGACCATTACTGCCAGGAGGACCATTACTGCCAGGAAGTCCATTACTGCCAGGAGGACCCTTACTGCCAGGAGGACAATTACTGCCAGGAGGACCATTACTGCCAGGAGGACCATTACTGACCATACAGCCAGACTCAGGAAGACACAAATGTGTCCTACATTCCTCTCTCTCTCCCTCTTCCCTTTCTCTCATGGGATATCTCCTTCCTTTCTCTATCATGCCCATCTCTCTCTTTCTCTCATATCCCTCTCCATCCCCCCCTCTCTTTCTGAAATCCAATATTATCAGTAGATTTCTGTCAGGTTGGAATGTAGGATTGCTGCCAGAACCATTACAGTACTCAGGACACTGATGTGGTTGCTGACTGTATTCAACGACATGCACTGTCAGGCAAAGAATGTGGTTACAAGGTCCAGTTTAGTACATGTATTCAGCTGCAGGTGTGTATGATGTTGAGTTATGATATCTGCTCTGTTCTTCTCTGTCACGCTCTCTGTCTCTACCATTCACTCTCATAAGGGATAGTAGTGATCTTCTAAATGTTCGCCCCATTTCAAGGATCCTTGTTTAGCTAAGATGAATCCATGGCAAATGTACAACTTTGCTCTTTTTTATCTGAGAAATCAGGGTTTAGGCCTGGGCATAGAACTATTACAACAACCACTTCAGTCAGGGTTTAGGCCTGGGCATAGAACTATTACAACAACCACTTCAGTCAGGGTTTAGGCCTGGGCATAGAACTATTACAACAACCACTTCAGTCAGGGTTTAGGCCTGGGCATAGAACTATTACAACAACCACTTCAGTCAGGGTTTAGGCCTGGGCATAGAACTATTACAACAACCACTTTAGTTGTTAATGATCTTGGCCATGCTTGACACTAAAATGAAATGTGCTGCTTTGTTTGTGGACCTGTCAAAAGCTTTTGCTACTGTTGGTATTTTATTGAATAAGTTGTCCTCGATAGGCCTGAGCTCTGACGCCTGTTCATGGATTCATGATTATCTTAGTGACAGAACTAAGGCCGTCGTGATTGATGGGGTTAAGTCGGAATTTCATTAAGTACATAAAGGTGTACCACAGGGGTTCATATTGGGACCTGCTCTCTTAACTAGTTATATAAACACCATTGGTCAATCTGTTCAAAATTGTAAACTTCATCTACGGCGCCTTCAGAAAGTATTCAAACCCCTTGACTGTTTCCACATTTTGTTGTGTTACAGCCTGAATTTAAAATTGAATAAATTGAGGGTTTTTTGTCACTGACCTACACACAATACCCCATAATGTCAATGTGGAATTATGTTTTTAGAATTTTACAAATTAATTAAAAATGAAAACCTGAAATGTCTTGACTCAATAAGTATTCAACCCCTTTGTTATGGCATCCCTAAATAAGTTCAGGAGTAAAAATGTGCTTAACAAGTCCACCCCACTCAGTTGCCAGAGAGGAAGGAAACAGCTCAGGGATTTTACCATGAGGCCAATGCTGACTTTAAAACAGTTACAGCATTTATGGATGTGATAGGAGAAAACTGAGGATGGATCAACAACATTGTAGTTTCTACACAATACTAACCTAAATGACCCGAGTGAAAATAAGGAAGCCTGTAATGAATAAAAATATATTCCAAAACATGCCGTCTGTTTGCAACAAGGCACTAAAGTAATACTGCAAGAAACGTGGCAAAACAATTCACTTTTTGTCCTGAATACAAATATGTTCCTGAGTAGCCAAGTTACAGTTTTGACTTGAATCTACTTGAACTATGGCATGACCTGAAAATTACTGTCTAGCAATGATCAACAACCAATTTTACAGAGCTTGAAGAATTAATTAGGTGTGTAAAGCTCTTAGAGACGTACCCAGAAACACTCACAGCTGTAATCGCTGCCAAAGGTGATTCTAACATGTATTGAATAATTATGTAAATTAGATATTTCTGTATTTAATTTAGAATACATTTGCAAACATTTCTAAAAACATGTTTTCACTTTGTCATTATGGGGTATTGTGTGTAGATGGGTGAGAGAGAAAAAATATATTTAATACATTTTGAATTCAGGCTGTAACACAACAAAATGTGGAATATGTCAAGGAGTATGAATACCTTCTGAAGGCACTGCATATGCGGACGATACTATTATGTATGCTATTGCCCCGACTGTTGATCTGGCTGTGTCAAAACTACAGTCAGATTTATAGCTCTGCAGGAATCCCCTGTTGATTTAAAACTTGTGTTTAATACAGGAAAAACTAAATACATGTTGTTTTTAAACTCTCATAAGAATGTTTCAGATTAACTACATGCTCACTCATTGGATGGTTCTCCAATCGAACGTGTTCCCACATATAAATACTTAGGCATTTGGATTGATATGGATTATGCAATAGGCATGCTGACTGCAGGAATGTCCATCAGAGCTGTTGCCAGATAATTTAATGTTAATTTCACAAGCCAATGTCATTTTAGAGAACTTGGCACTATGTCCAACCGGCCACACGACCACGTGTAACCACTCCAACCCAGGACCTCCACATCCGGCTTCTTCGCCTGCGGAATCATCTGAGACCAGCCACCCACTAAGCTGATGAAACTTAGGGTTTGCACAACCAAAGAATTTCTGCACAAACTTTCAGAAACCGTCTCAGAGAAGCTCATCTGCATTCTTGTCATCCTCACCAGGGTCTTGACCTGACTGCAGTTTGGCGTCGTAACCGACTCCAGTTGGCAAAAGTTCACATCGGATGGCCACTGGCACGCTGGAGAAGTGTGCTCTTCATGGATGAATCCCGGTTTCAACTGTACCGGGCAGATAGTAGGCGTGGTGTGGGCGAGCGGTTTGCTGATGTCAACGTTGTGAACAGACTTCCCCAGGGTGGTGGTGGGGTTATGGTATAGGCAGACATAAGCTACGGACAACTAAAACAATTGCATTTTATTGATGACAATTTGAGATCCTGAGGCCCATAGTCAAGCCATTTATCCGCCATCATCACCTCATGTTTCAGCATGGTAATGCACGGCCACATGTCGCAAGGACCTGTACACAATTCCTGGCAGCTGAAAATGTCCTAGTTCTTCCATGGTCTGCATACTCACTAGACATGTCACCCATTGAGCATGTTTGGGATGCTCTGGATCGATGTGTACGACACGTTTTCCAGTTCCTGACAATATCCAGCAACTTTGCACAGCAATTGAAGAGGAGTGGGACAACATTCCAAAGGCCACAATCAACAGCCTGATCAACTCTATGCGAAGGAGATGTGTCGTGCTGCATGAGGCAAATGGTGGTCACACCAGATACTGACTGGTTTTCGGATCCACTCCCTTACCTTTTTAAAACAAATCAAAATATATTTTATATTTGAGATTCTTCAAATAGCCACCCTTTGCCTTGATGACAGCTTTACACACTCTTGGCATTCTCTCAACCAGCTTCACCTGGATGCTTTTCCATCAGTCTTGAAGGAGTTCCCACATATGCTGAGCACTTGTTGGCTGCTTTTCCTTCACTGCGGTCCGATTAATCCCAAACCATCTAAATTTGGTTGAGGTTGGAACCAAAAATCTCAAATTTGGACTCCAGAACAAAGGACAAATTTCACTGGTCTAATGTCCATTGCTTGTGTTTCTTGGCTCAAGCAAGTCTCTTCTTCTTATTGGTGTCCTTTAGTAGTGGTTTCTTTGCAGCATTTCGACCATGAAGGCCTGATTCACGCAGTCTCCTCTGAACAGTTGATGTTGAGATGTGTCTGTTACTTGAACTGTGTGAGGCATTTATTTGGGCTGCAATCTGAGGCCGGTAACTCGAATGGACTTATCCTCTGCAGCAGAGGTATTTCTGGGTCTACCATTCCTGTGGCGGTCCTCATGAAGCTGGTTGAGAGAATGCCATGAGTGTGCAAAGCTGTCATCAAAGCAAAGGGTGGCTACTTTAAAGAATCTCAAATATAAAATATATTTGGAATTGTTTAACACTTTATTGGATACTACATGATTCCATATGTGTTATGTCATAGTTTTAATGACTTCTATACCAAGCCCCTCCCTTTCTATAGCAAGCTCCTCCATTTCTATACCAAGCTCCTCCCTTTCTATACCAAGCCCCTCCTTTTCTATACCAAGCTCCTCCCCTTCTATACCAAGCTCCTCCCTTTCTATACCAAGCTCCTCCCTTTTACCATCACAGCTATCTCTTCCTATCTTTCCTCATCTTTCTCTCCATCCTCCTCTCCCTCTGTCTCTGCCCTGCCATATTCTCTGGACATTTCCATCCCACTCCTACAAAGGAGTGTGTGTTCGCTCCCTCAGGCGTCAACATTACATAAGGATGTACAGCTAGGCTCAGCAACAGAGGATCACATCACACCACGCTTCACTTGTGTGTGTGTGTGTGTGTGTGTGTGTGTGTGTGTGAGAGAAAGAGAGTGAGAGTAGGATTGTCACAGTATGCCTTTAAATATGTGGGTCATGTGGATCCTAGAATGAAGTGTGACCTATAATCCAAACACACACACACACACACACACACACACGCACACACACACACACACAGATCTCGAAAAACATCAGAACATTTTGTTCTAAGCCATGTTCCTATCTGTGTCCATTAAGGTTTGAATGGTTGATCTGTTGCTTATGTACATTTAGCTTGTTACAGAAACCATTTCCTTTCAGAGAGAGTTTCCTGGACACTGATAGAACCTGTGAGTCTCCAAAGAGAAAGAAGTAGCTTCCTGTTCCTGTTGAGACTGGAAACACTTCAACAATAGACAGCCCTATAATACCAGGAGGAGGGAGCCCGACGACAGCAACACATTTAGACCCAACCAAATCATGAGAAAACTCAAAGATAATTACTTGACACACTGGAAAGAATTAACAAAAAAACAGAGCAAACTAGAATGTTATTTGGCCCTAAACAGAGAGTACACAGTGGCAGAGTACCTGACCACTGTGACTGACCCAAACTTAAGGAAAGCTTTGACTATGTACAGACTCAGTGAGAATAGCCTTGCTATTGAGAAAGGCCGCCGTAGGCAGACCTGGCTCTCAAGAGAAGACAGGCTATGTGCACACTGCCCCCAAAATGAGGTGGAAACTGAGCTGCACTTCCTAACCTCCTGCCAAATGTATGACAATATTAGAGACACGTATTTCTCTCAGATAACACAGATCCACAAAGAATTTAAGAAAATAAATCCAATGTTGATAAACTCCCATATCTACTGGGTGAAATACCACAGTGTTCCATCACAGCAGCAAGATGTGTGACCTGTTGTCACAAGAAAAGGGCAACCAGTGAAGAACAAACACCATGTAAATACAACCCATATTTATGTTTATTTATTTTCACTTTTGTACTTTAACTGTTTGTACATCATTACAACACTGTATTTATACATAATATGCCATTTGAAATGTCTTTATTATTTTGGAACTTCTCTGAGTGTAATGTTTACTGTTAATTTTTATTGTTTATTTAACTTTTGTTTATCTACTTCACTTGCTTTGTCAGTGTAAACACATGTTTTCCATGCAAATAAAGCTCCTTAAATTGAATTGAATTGAATCAGGTTCTATAACATCATATGATAACACTTCTCCTGACATCCTCAACAACAGATTGGACTTTGGTGGACACACACTCAGTGACAATTGGAGAGGCCAGTTTGAGAGGCCAGTGGAATGTTTTCATATAAACATTAGTGACCAAACCAGTCAGGCCTAGTTTAGCTGCTACCCACTCTCACATGTCAGTCAGGCCTAGTTTAGCTGCTACCCACTCTCACATGTCAGTCAGGCCTAGTTTAGCTGCTACCCACTCTCACATGTCAGTCAGGCCTAGTTTAGCTGCTACCCACTCTCACATGTCAGTCAGGCCTAGTTTCGCTGCTACCCACTCTCACATGTCAGTCAGGCCTAGTTTCGCTGCTACCCACTCTCACATGTCAGTCAGGCCTAGTTTAGCTGCTACCCACTCTCACATGTCAGTCAGGCCTAGTTTCGCTGCTACCCACTCTCACATGTCAGTCAGGCCTAGTTTCGCTGCTACCCACTCTCACATGTCAGTCAGGCCTAGTTTAGCTGCTACCCACTCTCACATGTCAGTCAGGCCTAGTTTCGCTGCTACCCACTCTCACATGTCAGTCAGGCCTAGTTTCGCTTCTACCCACTCTCACGTCAGTCAGGCCTAGTTTCGCTGCTACCCACTCTCACATGTCAGTCAGGCCTAGTTTAGCTTCTACCCACTCTCACATGTCAGTCAGGCCTAGTTTCGCTGCTACCCACTCTCACATGTCAGTCAGGCCTAGTTTAGCTGCTACCCACTCTCACATGTCAGTCAGGCCTAGTTTAGCTGCTACCCACTCTCACATGTCAGTCAGGCCTAGTTTAGCTGCTACCCACTCTCACATGTCAGTCAGGCCTAGTTTAGCTGCTACCCACTCTCACATGTTGTTTACAGTGGATCTACACAGCAGCAAGGAGCCACTCATCAAGAGGGAGGAGTCTCTTTCTCTCTGTGTGTGTCTCTCTCTCTCTCTGTCCATTTCCCTCATTTGTCTGAATACATTCACCCCTCTCTCTCCCTAGAGACCAACAGGGTCCCTCCTCCCTCATGCTTCATATTCTAATGCGTCTCTCTCTCCTCTCTCTTCTATTCAACCTCTCGAGCCCCCCAGCCATTCACAGGTATCTATGAATAATCATGACCTGAAGCTTTTCATTGGATGGCAAAAGTTCTAATTACATTCCATATGCGTAAAGCAGTGGTGACAGTATCACACTTACAACCACGAGGTTAATATGAATAAACCATGAATATTCATTTATAGACTTAACCTATTGAACCCAGTCCTATTGAATCCTTCTATTGGGGACGGGTTCCCCCTCTCTCCCAATGGGAACACACTGGTTGAATCAATGTTGTTTCCACGGCATATCAATGAAATTATGTTGAACCAACGTGGAATAGAATCAACGTTGTTTCCACATCCTTTCAATGAAAGCTCGCCGCCATTGGACTCTGGAGCAGTGGAAACGCGTTCTCTGGAGTGATGAATCACGCTTCACCATCTGGCAGTCCGACGGATTAATCTGGTTTGGGCGGATGCCAGGAAAGCGCTACCTGCCCCAATGCATAGTGCCAACTGTAAAGTTTGGTGGAGGAGGAATAATGGTCTGGGTCTGTTTTTCATGATTCGGGCCCATTAGTTCCAGTGAAGGGAAATCTTAACACTACAGCTTACAATGACATTCTAGATGATTCTGTGCTTCCAACTTTTTGGCAACAGTTTGGGGAAGGCCCTTTCCTGATTCAGCATGACAATGTCCCCATGCACAAAGTGATGTCCATAAAGAAATGGTTAGTCGAGATCAGTGTGGAAGAACTTGACTGGCCTGCACAGAGCCCTGACCTCAACCCCATCGAACACCTTTGGGATGAATTGGAACGCCGACTGCGAGACAGGCCTAATCGGCCAAAATCAGTGCCCGCCCTCACAAATGCTCATGTGGCTTAATGGAAGGAAGATGTTCCAACATCTAGTGGAAAGCCTTGCTTCCTCTATCAGAAGAGGTTAAACCCTGCTGTACAGAGCTCTCTCAGCCCTCCTCACCCTCCTCCAGCCCTCCTCACCCTCCTCCAGCCCTCCTCACCCTCCTCCAGCCCCCATCCTCCAGCCCTCCTCACCCTCCTCCAGCCCTCCTCACCCTCCTCGAGCCCTCCTCACCCTCCTCCAGCCCCCATCCTCCAGCCCTCCTCATCATCCTCCAGCCCTCCTCACCCTCCTCATCCTCCTCCAGCCCCCATCCTCCAGCCCTCCTCACCCTCCTCATCCTCCTCCAGCCCCCATCCTCCAGCCCTCCTCACCCTCCTCCAGCCCTCCTCCAGCCACCATCCCCCAGCCCTCCTCACCCTCCTCCAGCCCTCCTCATCCTCCTCCAGCCTCCATCCTCCTCATCCTCTTCCAGCCCTCCTCATCATCCTACATGTACAGTATACTCTCACACACACACTCTCCCCTTCAAACACACACACACACACACTCTCCCCTTCAAACACACACACACACACACTCTCCCCTTCAAACACACACACACACACACTCTCCCCTTCAAACACATACACACACACACTCTCCCCTTCAAACACATACACACACACACTCTCCCCTTCAAACACACACACACACACACCCTCTCCCCCCTCACACACACACCCTCTCCCCCCTCACACACACACCCTCTCCCCCCTCACACACACACCCTCTCCCCCCTCACACACACACACCCTCTCCCCCCTCACACACACCCTCTCCCCCCTCACACACACACCCTCTCCCCCCTCACACACACACCCTATCCCCCTCACACACACACCCTCTCCCCCCTCATACACACACACCCTCTCCCCCCTCACACACACACCCTCTCCCCCCTCACACACACACCCTCTCCCCCCCTTATACACACACACCCTCTCCCCCCCTTATACACACACACCCTCTCCCCCCCCTTATACACACACACCCTCTCCCCCCCCTTATACATACACACCCTCTCCCCCCTCATACACACACCCTCTCCCCCCTCACACACACACCCTCTCCCCCCTCATACACACACCCTCTCCCCCCTCACACACACACACACATTCAGCCTACATACAGAAATGTGCCAGATCCATGCGCTGAACAGGAAAAAGGATTGATGATCCCTCCATGGAGTCTCCCTGTAAAACCCTGTCTGTGTCCCTAATGGCACCCTATCCCCTATTTAGTGCACTACTTTAGACCAGAGCATTATGGGTCCTGGACAGAAGAAGTGCACTATACATGGGAAAGGGTGCCAAATGTTCCCGTCCGTTCTAATTCCCAACGCTTGGAAAACATTCCCGCCAGCCCGGTCATTCCCAAAGCCGAGCGGGAATCACAAAGGCCAGGGAGCCGGAGAGCTGGTCCAGGGTTTAGAGTTAGTCTGAAAGCAAACAGAAACTTCACCCATCAATCACTCTAGCTCTCACTCACACAATGGGGGAGGGGGTTCCAGACACACTATACAGACACACTATACAGACACACTATACAGACACACTATACAGACACACTATACAGACACACTATACAGACACACTATACAGACAAACTATACAGACACACTATACAGACACACTATACAGACACACTATACAGACACACTATACAGACACACTATACAGACACACTATACAGACACACTATACAGACAAACTATACAGACACACTATACAGACACACTATACAGACACACTATACAGACAAACTATACAGACACACTATACAGACACACTATACAGACACACTATACAGACACACTATACAGACACACTATACAGACACACTATACAGACACACTATACAGACACACTATACAGACAAACTATACAGACACACTATACAGACACACTATACAGACACACTATACAGACACACTATACAGACACACTATACAGACACACTATACAGACACACTATACAGACACACTATACAGACAAACTATACAGACACACTATACAGACACACACACATGATACTATACAGACACACTCACATGATACTATACAGACACACTCACATGATACTATACAGACACACTCACATGATACTATACAGACACACTATACAGACACACTATAGAGACACACTATACAGACACACTCACATGATACTATACAGACACACACACATGATACTATACAGACACACACACATGATACTATACAGACACACACACATGATACTATACAGACACACTCACATGATACTATACAGACACACTCACATGATACTATACAGACACACACACATGATACTATACAGACACACACACATGATACTATACAGACACACTCACATGATACTATACAGACACACACACATGATACTATACAGACACACTCACATGATACTATACAGACACACTCACATGATACTATACAGACACACTCACATGATACTATACAGACACACTCACATGATACTATACAGACACACACACATGATACTATACAGACACACACACATGATACTATACAGACACACTCGCATGATACTATACAGACACACTCGCATGATACTATACAGACACACTCACATGATACTATACAGACACACACACATGATACTATACAGACACACACACATGATACTATACAGACACACTCACATGATACTATACAGACACACTCACACGATACTATACAGACACACTCACATGATACTATACAGACACACTCACATGATACTATACAGACACACAGGCAGACAGAGGCAGGGCCACACTCACATGATACTATACAGACACACAAACAGGCAGAGAAAGGGTCACACACACAAACACAGTCCCCACTCCCCCACACACCCTCTTCTCCTGTACATTTCCCCTCTGCACAGCCCGTCCCCTCAATCTACACACACAGAGCCAGATCTGCCCACCTCTATCTCCCTCCTGGGTAGTCCCTACAACCTCACAACCTCCTGGGTAGTCCCTACAACCCCACAGCCTCCTGGGTAGTCCCTACAACCTCACAACCTCCTGGGTAGTCCCTACAACCTCACAACCTCCTGGGTAGTCCCTACAACCTCACAACCTCCTGGGTAGTACCTACAACCTCACAGCCTCCTGGGTAGTCCCTATAACCTCCTGGGTAGTCCCTACAACCTCACAGCCTCCTGGGTAGTCCCTACAACCTTACAGCCTTCTGGGTAGTCCCTACAACTTCACAACCTCCTGGGTAGTCCCCACAACCTCACAACCTCCTGGGTAGTCCCTACAACCTCACAATCTCCTGGGTAGTCCCTACAACCTCACAGCCTCCTGGGTAGTCCCTACAACCTCATAGCCTCCTGGGTAGTCCCTACAACCTCCTGGGTAGTCCCTACAACCTCACAGCCTCCTGGGTAGTCCCTACAACCTTACAGCCTCCTGGGTAGTCCCTACAACTTCACAACCTCCTGGGTAGTCCCCACAACCTCACAACCTCCTGGGTAGTCCCTACAACCTCACAATCTCCTGGGTAGTCCCTACAACCTCACAGCCTCCTGGGTAGTCCCTACAACCTCCTGGGTAGTCCCTACAACCTCACAGCCTCCTGGGTAGTCCCTACAGCCTCACAGCCTCCTGGGTAGTCCCTACAACCTCATAGCCTCCTGGGTAGTCCCTACAACCTCCTGGGTAGTCCCTACAACCTCACAGCCTCCTGGGTAGTCCCAACAGCCTTACAGCCTCCTGGGTAGTCCCTACAACTTCACAGCCTCCTGGGTAGTCCCCACAACCTCCTGGGTAGTCCCTACAACCTCACAATCTCCTGGGTAGTCCCTACAACCTCACAGCCTCCTGGGTAGTCCCTACAACCTCCTGGGTAGTCCCTACAACCTCACAGCCTCCTGGGTAGTCCCTACAACCTCACAGCCTCCTGGGTAGTCCCTATAACCTCATAACCTCCTGGGTAGTCCCTACAACCTCATAGCCTCCTGGGTAGTCCCTACAACCTCACAATCTCCTGGGTAGTCCCTACAATCTCACAGCCTCCTGGGTAGTCCCTACAACCTCCTGGGTAGTCCCTACAACCTCACAGCCTCCTGGGTAGTCCCTACAACCTCACAGCCTCCTGGGTAGTCCCTATAACCTCATAACCTCATGGGTAGTCCCTACAACCTCATAGCCTCCTGGGTAGTCCCTACAACCTCACAATCTCCTGGGTAGTCCCTACAACCTCACAGCCTCCTGGGTAGTCCCTACAACCTCCTGGGTAGTCCCTACAACCTCACAGCCTCCTGGGTAGTCCCTACAACCTCACAGCCTCCTGGGTAGTCCCTATAACCTCATAGCCTCCTGGGTAGTCCCTACAACCTCATAGCCTCCTGGGTAGTCCCTACAACCTCACAACCTCCTGGGTAGTCCCTACAACCTCACAGCCTCCTGGGTAGTCCCTACAACCTCACAGTTCAAATCACAGAGACACACATTTACAGTGAGTGGGACACGACCTTGCAGAAACATACCATTGTTCGGTCAATTTTTCTGTATGATCATCTTTTGTTGTGTTGCATTGTGGGGGTCTATGTAGGCTTCAAATGCAATTCTCCCTTTGCTGACATGTTGCCCGCTCTCTTTCAAAGACACAACTTTGAATCCCCAAAAGACTTCCTAAGGTAAAATAAAGGTTGAATGAGATCAAATAAAGGTTGAATAATATGAATAACATCCATAATTCAAAAGAAGGATGTGAATGGTTTATTCTGAGACGCCAGACGATGTGTTATGATGATGACATATTCTGATTAATGTCATTGATGTGAGACAGCCTAGTAGGGAGGCTGTTATCTTCTGGTTGTTAATGTGTGTGATTTAACTAATACACAATCCTCAGGCTTTCAGTTATTTGTGTTTCCTAGACAGGCTCAACACTGATGCATCCTGTTCACTGTAATTTAATGGTAATAACTGAACTCACTTCGTCAGAGAATAGTCTGATTCACTGATAATACCATAGTAATAACTAACTTCAAATGTGATAACTGTCTTAAAATGCTAATACCATAATATATTAAAGTATCCAGTAGGGCTTGGAATTGCCAGGGACCATACAATATTATCACCATACTGAGGGACCTCACCATACCATATTACCACCATACTGAGGGACCTCACCGTACCATATTACCACCATACTGAGGGACCTCACAATATGATCTATCTCTCTCTCTCTCTCTCTCTCTGTCTCTCTCCCCTTCTCCTCTCTCTTCCACACACACACACACACACACACCCCACCAACTCCCCAAACACACACGCCCCCTCTTTATCTGTCCATCTCCTAAGTATGAATTTAAGTATATACATGCATTCACTCTTCTTAAGCCTATGTCATTTAAAAATGGTTGCGTTTTATGTCTTATCAACAGAACAGAACAGAACAGGGCTGTTGTTACGAGCTAAGTGCAAACCCGACACCTCTCATAGAAACACAATGGTCAGATATGAACTACATTAAAAACGCGGGCGCCGATGACGTGGATGATGATTGAAGCAGCCCCCTGTACCTCTCTGATTCAGAGGGGTTGGGTTAAATGCAGAAGACACATTTCAGTTGAATTAATTCATTTGTCCAACTGACTAGGTATCCCCCTTTCCCTTGATAAGGCCCAGCACAAAGAGGATATATTTGAATATGTGATTCACATCTATGTAAAGCTAGACTCTCTCCTTCCCTGTGATAATGCATTACAGACAAAAGGTCCTTTCTTTCGTGCTTTAACTGAATTCCCTGCGGAGGAGTCTTCTGAAATGGTAGATAACACCATACAGATAGAATATAGTCTGGGCCAGGTAGAATTTAGCCTGCCTATAAAACAGACAGAATACAGTCTGGGCCAGGTAGAATTTAGCCTGGCTATAAAACAGACAGAATATAGTCTGGGCCAGGTAGAATTTAGCCTGCCTATAAAACAGACAGAATATAATCTGGGCCAGGTAGAATTTAGCCTGGATTTAAAACAGACAGAATACAGTCTGGGCCAGGTAGAATTTAGCCTGGATTTAAAACAGACAGAATATAGTCTGGGCCAGGTAGAATTTAGCCTGGATTTAAAACAGAGAATATAGTCTGGGCCAGGTAGAATTTAGCCTGGATTTAAAACAGACAGAATATAGTCTGGGCCAGGTAGAATTTAGCCTGGATTTAAAACAGACATAATATAATCTGGGCCAGGTAGAATTTAGCCTGGATTTAAAACAGACATAATATAATCTGGGCCAGGTAGAATTTAGCCTGGATTTAAAACAGACATAATATAATCTGGGCCAGGTAGAATTTAGCCTGGATTTAAAACAGACATAATATAATCTGGGCCAGGTAGAATTTAGCCTGGATTTAAAACAGACATAATATAATCTGGGCCAGGTAGAATTTAGCCTGGATTTAAAACAGACATAATATAATCTGGGCCAGGTAGAATTTAGCCTGGATTTAAAACAGACATAATATAATCTGGGCCAGGTAGAATTTAGCCTGGATTTAAAACAGACATAATATAATCTGGGCCAGGTAGAATTTAGCCTGGATTTAAAACAGACATAATATAATCTGGGCCAGGTAGAATTTAGCCTGGATTTAAAACAGACATAATATAATCTGGGCCAGGTAGAATTTAGCCTGGATTTAAAACAGACATAATATAATCTGGGCCAGGTAGAATTTAGCCTGGATTTAAAACAGACATAATATAATCTGGGCCAGGTAGAATTTAGCCTGGATTTAAAACAGACATAATATAATCTGGGCCAGGTAGAATTTAGCCTGGATTTAAAACAGACAGAATATAATCTGGGCCAGGTAGAATTTAGCCTGGATTTAAAACAGACATAATATAGTCTGGGCCAGGTAGAATTTAGCCTGGATTTAAAACAGACATAATATAATCTGGGCCAGGTAGAATTTAGCCTGGATTTAAAACAGACATAATATAGTCTGGGCCAGGTAGAATTTAGCCTGGATTTAAAACAGACATAATATAGTCTGGGCCAGGTAGAATTTAGCCTAAAACAGACAGAATATAATCTGGGCCAGGTAGAATTTAGCCTGGATTTAAAACAGACATAATATAATCTGGGCCAGGTAGAATTTAGCCTGGATTTAAAACAGACAGAATATAATCTGGGCCAGGTAGAATTTAGCCTGGATTTAAAACAGACAGAATATAATCTGGGCCAGGTAGAATTTAGCCTGGATTTAAAACAGACATAATATAATCTGGGCCAGGTAGAATTTAGCCTGGATTTAAAACAGACAGAATATAATCTGGGCCAGGTAGAATTTAGCCTGGATTTAAAACAGACATAATATAATCTGGGCCAGGTAGAATTTAGCCTGGATTTAAAACAGACATAATATAATCTGGGCCAGGTAGAATTTAGCCTGGATTTAAAACAGACATAATATAATCTGGGCCAGGTAGAATTTAGCCTGGATTTAAAACAGACATAATATAATCTGGGCCAGGTAGAATTTAGCCTGGATTTAAAACAGACATAATATAATCTGGGCCAGGTAGAATTTAGCCTGGATTTAAAACAGACATAATATAATCTGGGCCAGGTAGAATTTAGCCTGGATTTAAAACAGACATAATATAATCTGGGCCAGGTAGAATTTAGCCTGGATTTAAAACAGACATAATATAATCTGGGCCAGGTAGAATTTAGCCTGGATTTAAAACAGACATAATATAATCTGGGCCAGGTAGAATTTAGCCTGGATTTAAAACAGACATAATATAATCTGGGCCAGGTAGAATTTAGCCTGGATTTAAAACAGACATAATATAATCTGGGCCAGGTAGAATTTAGCCTGGATTTAAAACAGACAGAATATAATCTGGGCCAGGTAGAATTTAGCCTGGATTTAAAACAGACATAATATAGTCTGGGCCAGGTAGAATTTAGCCTGGATTTAAAACAGACATAATATAATCTGGGCCAGGTAGAATTTAGCCTGGATTTAAAACAGACATAATATAGTCTGGGCCAGGTAGAATTTAGCCTGGATTTAAAACAGACATAATATAGTCTGGGCCAGGTAGAATTTAGCCTAAAACAGACAGAATATAATCTGGGCCAGGTAGAATTTAGCCTGGATTTAAAACAGACATAATATAATCTGGGCCAGGTAGAATTTAGCCTGGATTTAAAACAGACAGAATATAATCTGGGCCAGGTAGAATTTAGCCTGGATTTAAAACAGACAGAATATAATCTGGGCCAGGTAGAATTTAGCCTGGATTTAAAACAGACATAATATAATCTGGGCCAGGTAGAATTTAGCCTGGATTTAAAACAGACAGAATATAATCTGGGCCAGGTAGAATTTAGCCTAAAACAGACAGAATATAATCTGGGCCAGGTAGAATTTAGCCTGGATTTAAAACAGACAGAATATAATCTGGGCCAGGTAGAATTTAGCCTGGATTTAAAACAGACATAATATAATCTGGGCCAGGTAGAATTTAGCCTGGATTTAAAACAGACATAATATAATCTGGGCCAGGTAGAATTTAGCCTGGATTTAAAACAGACAGAATATAATCTGGGCCAGGTAGAATTTAGCCTAAAACAGACAGAATATAATCTGGGCCAGGTAGAATTTAGCCTGGATTTAAAACAGACAGAATATAATCTGGGCCAGGTAGAATTTAGCCTGGATTTAAAACAGACATAATATAATCTGGGCCAGGTAGAATTTAGCCTGGATTTAAAACAGACAGAATATAATCTGGGCCAGGTAGAATTTAGCCTAAAACAGACAGAGTGCTACACCCACTATTGTTTGTTTTGACTTCACACAGGTTCAACCAGGAACCTAGCCAAGTGACTAAGAACTATATTGAAAACAACAGTATCAATAGATACCATTTCTAGTAGTCAATTGGCAAGAAGGCATCTTGTGTGTAACTGCATGCATATATGGGGCATTGGAAGTGATGCAGACAATTACATTGATGGAAGCTACAATCTATCTGCAATATTTAAGCTAATCTACCCCCTAGATACAAAATAATAAATAAACAACACAAAAAAGAATGCATGCATATTTCAGCCCATACACCATCCAGACACAAACATGTTGACTGCACTGTGTGGTTGGTTGCTCTGCTCTGCTCTGCTCTGCTCTGCTGTCAGTGAAGGCCCATCTGTTAGACCAAACAATGTGGCTTGTTTAGTATAGACCAGGAACACAGCCTGTTCTTCTGCCTATCACTCCAACAATAGGCTGTGTCATATCTCTGTGCCAGGCCCCTTTGCTACATTCCACAGCAAATGTGGGCAAATATCTCCTGATAGTCTACCAGGCAGAGAGTCTGCATGTGTCCCAAATGGCACCCTATTTCCTATGTAGTGCAATACTTCTGACCGGGGAATGCACTACTTAAGACCAGATCCCTGGTCAAAAGTAGTGCACTATATAGGGAATATGGTGCCATTTGGGACAGAGACATACAGCCTGTCTGTGAAAAGAATCACATCACTTCTCACAGACAGATAGAGCAGTGGGATAATGCTGTAAGGCCTTTACACAGAGACAGAGAAGGTTGTTATCACCAATATCCAAGCAGCAGGCAGCAATGTATACAGGAGAGCAGCAATGAATACAGGAGAGCAGCAATGTATACAGGAGAGCAGCAATGAATACAGGAGAGCAGCAATGTATACAGGAGAGCAGCAATGAATACAGGAGAGCAGCAATGTATACAGGAGAGCAGCAATGAATACAGGAGAGCAGCAATGTATACAGGAGAGCTGCAACGAATACAGGAGAGCAGCAACGAATACAGGAGCGCAGCAATGAATACAGGAGAGCAGCAATGAATACAGGAGAGCAGCAACGAATACAGGAGAGCAGCAACGAATACAGGAGAGCAGCAACGAATACAGAAGTCAGGAGGTACATTGACTTGTTGCTGCATTTCAATGGAAGACAAAAACATACAGCTCCTTGAGATGTGTTCCATGCTCAAAAACAGTGTTGACACTATTGAGACGCATAGCCTTGTTATTTATCACATTATATTAGACCACTAGGCCTATGAGCCGATCCCAGTAAAGCGATTTCTGATGGTAAACAGTTTTCCCTTCACGGACACAGCTCCTGCGCACTCAGACTGATCGGACTTCTCGCTCCCGAAATCCGTCGCAGAGAGTAAAAAGCGATCCCATGCTTAGGCTACTCAAATGATAGCCCATAATTTCACGGTACTCCATGTGTTTTTTACTGGGAAAATAATCCCACATTATAAATACTGAATATACATTATCCTAAGGTAGGCTCTTGATGAGCGAGCGCACCAAAGAAGCGCTGGTTGGTTGACATGCATTACAAGTAATAAAACGGACCTGAACAATGGAAGTAGCCTATATCTGTGAAAGATTAACACACATGAAGGTTCTTAGGCTATTGATGTAGCAACTTTAGTAAAGAATACAATTGACTTGTCCACGCAGCGTAAATCAGAGTGCAGAACAATGTTTCATGTGCATAGAAATATATTTTCTTAAAAAACGTGCACATGACTTTATACTCCGAATCCATTCGTGTAGAGACTAATACATACAAACAAAACGACAGATATTGTCCTAACTTGTAATTGTTTCAATACACATTGTGATATGTTTACAAACATCATTTAAAATCACAATAGCTATTCCATTATTCTACTCAATTTGTTGTTATTTTCTCCTTTCCTGAATGCAACCATTGCATGCAAGCAAATGCGTTTTTTGGGGGGGGAAATAATATAGAATTTTAAAGACTACTTACGATTTGAGAGGATTCTGAATGACAGTCGCCATTTTGCTGCGAAACTGTAACTCAATATTCTAAATCTCGGAGCTGTTTGGGACCCCTATGAAGAAACAACCAATAAGGTCCTTGGCGCCCCGGTCCTTAACCAATACAATAATAGTATCCAGAGATCAGGCGTGGCTTATGAGAAAACTGTCAAAAGCATTTCATAAAGACGATGAGCTTGATACAGTAGCTACAGACAGTACAACTTTATATTAATCTCTGATTTTGCACACATATGCAAATCATTACAGTGCGCTAGTCAGTATAAATCCATTGCATAGCATGTTGTACATCCACCGGCATATCAAACAGATATTCCAAGGAGTGGCTGCATTTTCTAGCAGGGAAATGAAAAACATGGCCAGTTGTCCTGTGTTCCTTTGTGCCAAACAGACCATCTTTTATTTTCTCAGCATATGGAGACTCTTCTTTCTTCAGTGGAATTTAGCAAAACAAATATAACTTTATTACAAGAAAGACATGATCATATGCGGTAGTGCAGTAATATACAATAACACGGGGCAGAGTTTAATATATTCATATTATACATGCACTAATCAAACATGAAGGTTTGTTTGCACAAGACATTCAAACAAAGCAATGGCTGATGCTCTACAAACGAAACAAACCACAACAACTGTATCAATACAGACGACAAAGTCATGTCTAAACACCCTCTGATACAACGTTACAATGTTTAATTCAGGAGAACCATGATAAAAGTTACATTTCGTTAGATGGGAACGATAGTGACGGCACAAGCAGCCAATCGCGAAGACGCAAAGAGGGCCACTATTGTGAGTGATAGGCCAATGAGGGCTAGGGGGCGGGTGTTCAATTGGTCACGTGGATGCAACGTTGTAGCAGGTACAGGAACTTTGTGTCAAGCTCCTATGTTCAATAATATATTTGATCAACATCGTGTCCTCTTATTACTACACGAAGAACACCATTTCATTTTAAACATCATAATGATGTGCCATTCAAATGTAATACGTACCACGTGTCTGTATTTATGGGGCTTTTGTTAGCGTGCGAAATGGCTAGCCGTTAACTCGCCAACTTGCTAGCTAGCTACAAAGTAAACAACACAGAAGCGAGGGACATGCTTCATGTTGATGTTTACTGTCCATTATTTGTGTCTATAGCAATAGCAGAGATGAAGAAAGGGAATTGGCGAGGCAGGGACCGAAGGCGACACGGTTACCGCTCTGACTGGGACAGAACACCGGAACAAAGGTAGGATGGTGATCATGATGACATCGGCTCTCACGGACGCAGGTTGGTTGACCCAAATTCTATGGAAACTACCTAGTCTTATTTACAAGGCAAACAAAATGGAGTTCGTTTACTTGATCTATCAAATGCCGAGGGAGTTCTTGGGCCATTACATTTTAATTCAGTAAATGTTATGTGATCTGAATGACATGTATTCCTAAACTATGTTATAATCCTGCCAGTGTGTTGTATTAACTGTGTAATGGTGGCACTGTGCATCTCCTCTCTGGTCTCCAGGTATGGCAGCAGTGAAGCAGGCCCCTCCTACAGAGACAGGACCCCAGAGAGTGCTGCTACAGCCTCACCCTCCTCCTCCTCCTCCTCCAGCTCTGCTGCTCCAGGTCAGTTAGACTCACACACAGACACACACACCTTTCTACATGGCTATAGAATGACTACTTATGAATCAGCGCAGTCTTAAACGCGTCACTTTATTTTATTTTGAAGTAATCACAACACACACCCAACAATACAGACTCCCATGTACTTACCATCCATCTGTGCCTTGTCCTGCCCTTCAATCTCCAGAGCTGCCAGGGTTCTACTTTGACGCTGAGAAGAACCGTTACTTCCGGCTGCTGCCGGGCCACAACAACTGTAACCCTCTGACCAGAGGGCTGCTGCAGGAGCGAGAGCAGGAACAACAAAGGGCCAGGATGATCACTGAGGATGAGAAGCCCGTGAAGGTACTACCACCGAGGGGGAGCTTTTGATGGTGGATCAGGGGCATTTGGTACCCTATTGAATTTCAAATGTATTGTCATTTGTATCTTGTAGATAACGTCCCGAATTGAAAAAGACAGCAGCTCTGAAGGGCTTTTTAGTGTGTATGTATTGTTTCTCCCTCCAGAAAGCACCAAGAGCAGGCCTGAACACAGCTCTGCTGCTGCAGAGAAGACACCTGGGTATGCTGCCTGGGAACTCTTACTGCAGGTACAGTATCAAAAGGACACAGACACACACACACACACACGTTGGTTATTGTCTACCTTATGATTGTGTGTGTGCCCAGGCTGATCCATGAGGTGAAGGTGAGTGGGATGAGACGGCACAGACTAGAGGTCCAGAGCTCTGACACCAGCAGTCCCAACACAGACAACTTCAGACTCATAGTGGTGAGTTACACACACATGCGCTCTCTCTCTCTCTTTTGACTTTGAAGAAAAACGTTGGCAATGATAGACTGGTGTAAACTTCCTCCTAATTGTCCTCTTCCTCCCCTCTCTCCCTACCTCCCCTCACTTCCTCCTCCTCCCCTCTCTCCCTCCTCCCCTCACTTCCTCTTCCCCTCACTTCCTTGTCTCTCTCCCTCACTTCCTCCTCCTCTCTCTCCCTGCTCCCCTCACTTCCTCTTCCGACTCACTTTCTCCTCTCTCTTAGGGTGACTCTGCGTGTGAGCGAGTGTTCACGGTTAACGACGTGTCTCACGGAGGCTGCAAGTATGGCATAATGAACTTCAGAGGCTGCAGCAGGGGATCCCTGTCTGTTGAGATGTGTGACAACCTCTACTTTACCAACAGAAAGGTGAGCTAGAGGGAGGGATGGAGGGGAGGGCTGAGGATAACCTCTACTTTACCAGCAGAAAGGTGAGCTAGAGGGAGGGAGGGAGGGGAGGGCTGAGGATAACCTCTACTTTACCAGCAGAAAGGTGAGCGGGAGGGAGGGAGGGGAGGGCTGAGGATAACCCGTACTTTACCAGCAGAAAGGTGAGCTAGATGGAGGGAGGGAGGGATGGAGGGGAGGCTGGGGAGAGAGGAATGGGGAGGAAGGCTAGTTTGGGAGTTGGGCATGCTGGATGTTAGGAATATCTACCCAGGCAACTTGAACACCTATACGCTAAACTATGTCGTCCCTGTTTTCTACCGGTGTTATATATATATATATATATATATATATATATATATATATATATATATATATATATATATATATATACACATACATACAGTGCTTTCAGTAAGTTTTCAGACCCCTTGACTTTTTCCACATTTTGTTAGGTTACAGCCTTATTCTAAAATGGATTTAATTCTTTTCCCCCCCTCATCAATCTACATACAATACCCAATAATGACCAAGTTAAAACAGTTTCTTTTTTTTCGTTGCAAATTTATAAAGAATAAAAAACTGAAATATCACGTTTCATAAGTATTCAAACCCTTTACTTTGTTGAAGCACCTTTGGCTGCGATTACAGCTACAGCCTCGGTCAGGGAGGTGACCAAGAATCGGGGGTCACCGATGTTCAGTCTGACAGCTTCAGAGTTTCTCTGTGGAAATGGGAGAACCTTCCAGAAGGACAACCATCTCTGCAGCGCTCCACCAATCAGGCCTTTATGGTAGTGGCCAGACGGAAGCCACTCCTCAGTAGAAGGCACATAACAGCCCGCTTGGAGTTTACCTAAAGGCACCTAAAGACTCTCAGACCATGAGAAACTAGAATCTCTGGTCTGATGAAACCAAGATTGAACTCTTGGGCCTGAGTGCCAAGCGTCACATCTGGAACAAAACCTGGCACCATCCTTAAGGTGAAGCGTGGTGGTGGCAGGATCATCGTACTGTGGGGATGTTATTCAGCGGTAGGGACTGGGAGACTAGTCAGGATCGAGGGAAAGATGAACGGAGCAAAGTACAGAGAGATCCTTGATGAAAACCTGCTCCAGAACACTCAGGACCTCAGACTGTGGTGAAGGTTCACCATCCAACAGGACAACGACCCTAAGCACACAGCCAAGAAAACACAGGAGTGGCTTTGAATGTCCTTGAGTGTCCTAGCCAGAGCCCAGACTGGAAACCGATCAAACATCTCTGGAAAGACATGAAAATAGCTGTGCAGTGACGTTCCCCATCTAACCTGACAGAGCTTGGGAGAAACTCCCCAAATACAGATGTGCCAAGCTTGTTGCGTCATACCCAAGAAGACTGAAAGCTGTAATCACAGCCAAAGGTGCTTCAACAAAGTTCTGAATAAAGGGTCTGAATACTTACGTAAATGTGATATTTCAGTTTTTTTTGTATTGTGTGTGGATTGAGGGGAAAAAACAATTTAATACATTTTAGAATAATGTTGTAATGTAACAAAATGTGGAAAAAGTAAAGGGTTCTGAATACTTTCCAAATGCACAGTATGTGTTGTCTGTTACATCTGTTACAAAAGTCAGACGTTTACATACACCTTGCCAAATACATTTAAACTCAGTTTTTCACAATTCCTGACATTTAATCCTAGTAAAAATTCCCTGTCTTAGGTCTGTTAGGATCACCACTTTATTTTAAGAATGTGAAATCTTAGATATAATGAGAGATAATGATTTATTTTGGCCCATTCCTCCTGACAGAACTGGTGTAACTGAGTCAGTTTTCTAGGCCTCCTTGCTCGCACACGCTTTTTCAGTTCTGCCAACAAATTTTCTATAAGATTGAGGCCAGGGCTTTGTGATGGCCACTCCAATACCTTGACTTTGTTGTCCTTAAGCCATTTTGCCACAACTTTGGAAGTATGCTTGGGGTCATTGTCCATTTGGAAGACCCATTTGCGACCAAGCTTTAACTTCCTGACTGATGTCTTGAGATGTTGCTTCAATATATCCACATAATTGTCCTTCCACATGATGCCATCTATTTTGTGAAGTTCACCAGTCCCTCCTGCAGCAAAGCACCCCCACAACATGATGCTGCCACCCCTGTGCTTCATGGTTGGGATGGTGTTCTTCGGCTTGCAAGCCTCCCCCTTTTTCCTCCAAACATAACGATGGTCATTATGGACAAACAGTTCTATTTTTGTTTCATCAGACCAGAGGACATTTCTCCAAAAAGTATGATCTTTGTCACCATGTGTAGTTGCAAACCGTAGTCTGGCTTTTTTATGTGGTTGAAAACTGAGTTTGAATGACTTCAACCTAAGTGTATGTAAACTTCCGACTTCAACTGTATATGTTGTCTGTTACATCTGTTCTGTACCTGTGGTATACAGTATATACACTACCGTTCAAAAGTTTGTGGTCACTTAGAAATGTCCTCGTTTTTGAAAGAAAAGCTATTTTTTTGTCCCTTAAAATAACATCAAATTGATCAGAAATACAGTGATATAGACATTCTTAATGTTGTAAATGACTATTGTCGCTGGAAACGGCTGATTTAAAAAAAAAAAAGGAATATCTACATAGGCGTACAGAGGCCCATTATCAGCAACCATCACTCCTGTGTTCCAATGGCACGTTGTGTTAGCTAATCCAAGTTTATAATTTTAAAAGGCTAATTTATCATTAGAAAACCTTGTTGTCTGTTACATCTGTTCTGTACCTGTGGTGTATATATACTGTATGTTGTCTGTTACATCTGTTCTGTACCTGTGGTGTATATATACTGTATGTTGTCTGTGTGTTTCAGGTGAACTCTATCTGCTGGGCCTCTGTCACCCACCCTGACTCACACGTCCTGTATCCTTCATACACAGCATAATTAAGACTGAGATGCTACAACCTTAGCCTCTTAGCATAGTTGCCAAAAACCGGATGCATCTGGTTTACAGGGATACAGCTAATTCAACCTAGCTTCCTTCTCAGCTGAAAACCAGATGTGGGAACTCCGCTCAGGCGTTTCTTTTACGCCTGCTACGTTAGGTTAATGACCCTGTCTAGTCACTCTAGTTTGTCCCATGGGGTCAAAGGTCTCCTCAACATGTTCATGTTTAGACCGTTGTCAGTACCTGTACTTAGAGTGGGTTGGGTTAGTGTTTTCTTGACTCCAGGACCAGTTGTTAGAGTGGGTTGGGCTAGTGTTTTCTTGACTCCAGGACCAGTTGTTAGAGTGGGTTGGGTTAGTGTTTTCTTGACTCCAGGACCAGTTGTTAGAGTGGGTTGGGTTAGTGTTTTCTTGACTCCAGGACCAGTTGTTAGAGTGGGTTGGGTTAGTGTTTTCTTGACTCCAGGACCAGTTGTTAGAGTGGGTTGGGTTAGTGTTTTCTTGACTCCAGGACCAGTTGTTAGAGTGGGTTGGGTTAGTGTTTTCTTGACTCCAGGACCAGTTGTTAGAGTGGGTTGGGTTAGTGTTTTCTTGACTCCAGGACCAGTTGTTAGGGTGGGTTGGGTTAGTGTTTTCTTGACTCGTTTTCAGTCTGTGTCTGGTGGGCATGGCAGAGACTCCTGGCTGTGTCAGTTTACTACCAGCCTCTCTCTTCAGCAACTCCAACCCAGGTAACCCCTTTTCATATGCTTCTCTCAGAACATGCTTTTATTTTCATTACATTTTACTGTAGACATTTTACTGTAGAGTATAATACGGATATATTTCATTTTCATGACATTTTACTGTAGAGTATAATACGGATATATTTCATTTTCATGACATTTTACTGTAGAGTATAATACGGATATATTTCATTTTCATGACATTTTACTGTAGAGTATAATACGGATATATTTCATTTTCATGACATTTTACTGTAGAGTATAATACGGATATATTTCATTTTCATGACATTTTACTGTAGAGTATAATACGGATATATTTCATTTTCATGACATTTTACTGTAGAGTATAATACGGATATATTTCATTTTCATGACATTTTACTGTAGAGTATAATACGGATATATTTCATTTTCATGACATTTTACTGTAGAGTATAATACGGATATATTTCATTTTCATGACATTTTACTGTAGAGTATAATACGGATATATTTCATGCTGAGCACATTTGTTATTTTCATTTAGTATTTTTTCACTCTTCCTCCTACTTCTCTCCTCCCACTCCTCCTTCTCTCCTCCTTCTCTCCTCCCACTCCTCCTTCTCTCCTCCCACTCCTCCTTCTCTCCTCCCACTCCTCCTTCTCTCCTCCTTCTCTCCTCCCACTCCTCCTTCTCTCCTCCCCCTCCTCCTTCTCCCCTCCCCCTCCTCCTTCTCCCCTCCCACTCCTCCTTCTCCCCTCCCACTCCTCCTTCTCTCCTCTCACTCCTCCTTCTCTCCTCTCACTCCTCCTTCTCTCCTCCCACTCCTCCTTCTCCCCTCCCACTCCTCCTTCTCTCCTCTCACTCCTCCTTCTCTCCTCCTTCTCTCCTCCCACTCCCCCTCCTCCTTCTCCCCTCATCCTCTCCAGACCAGCCGGGGATGCTGTGTAGTTTTAAAATCTCTACAGCCTGGTCCTGTGCTTGGTGTCTCAACCCTCAGGCTGACAAAACCTTCAGCACTGGTTAGTTGGATGCCTACCATAATCCTTTACCAATTTATTAGCATTTTACACTGTTAGTACTACTGTAGCAAGCAACTCCTTCCAGTTAAACATTTTATACAATGTTCCTACATGAAACATCTCACTGAAACTTGTCTGTTCATGTTTCAATATGAATTTCAACAGATAATTTTCTGACAATAACATTCTGTTGTTGTTCTTACGGTTCATGTTATACACATGTATAGAACAGTAGTTACAGGTTACATTCTGTAACACATACACTGGTCTGGTGGCCATTTTGAAAAGCATCATGTGAGTGACTGTTTCCCTGTCTGTCTCCTTTGGTCTTTGTGTCTGTCTGTTGTCAGGTCTGTCTCGCAGGGTGATAGTGACTGACGCAGTGACAGGCAGGAGACAGACGTATGGCATCGGCAGCGATGTGCTGGCACAGCAGTTTGCCCTCAGGGTGAGTAAGTGGCGCCATGGCACAACAGAGACATGGCATTCACTTAGACTCATTGTCACAAAAACGGTAACCAAAACTGGTGAGAAGCTGATATTTCTGAAGTGTGTGTCTGTGTGTGAGGAGCGCTTCTCAAACGTATTTATTATTGACCTTCAGAGTTTTTAACGTGCCCTTTCCTCTCCCCCTCTCCCATTCCCCTCTCTCATTCCCCTCTCCCCCCCCTATTTCCCTGTCTCCCCCTCTCTTATTCCCCTCTCTCATTCCCTCTTTCCCTGTCTGCCCCTCTCTGATTTCCCTCCCCCTCTCTCATTCTCTCCCTCTCCTCTCTCATTTCCCTCTCCCCCTACCTCCAGGCTCCAGTCCTGTTTAATGGCTGTAGGTCAGGAGAGATCTTCAGTATCGACCTGCGTCAGAGAGGTAGACGGGACCACAGCTGGAAGGCCTGCAGGTTTTACCATGACTCTGCTATCACCTCCGTACGAATACTACAGGACGAGAACTACCTACTGGCCGCTGACATGATGGGAGAGGTGGGACAGACAGACGCACTGGGATAGGTCACACACACACACACACGTGTTAAAGTTAGCCTTCTCCGACTCTGTTTTACCCGTGTGTTGATATGTGTCTCACTGCAGATCAAGCTGTGGGATGTACGAGTAACAAAACCAGTGCAGAAGTACGAGGGTCATCATAACGAACACGCCTACTTACCCCTCCACATCAACGAACCTGAGGGACTGCTGATGGCTGGTAGGTTACAGGACCTTACTGCTGATGGCTGGTAGGTTACAGGACCTTACTGCTGATGGCTGGTAGGTTACAGGACCTTACTGCTGATGGCTGGTAGGTTACAGGACCTTACTGCTGATGGCTGGTAGGTTACAGGACCTTACTGCTGATGGCTGGTAGGTTACAGGACCTTACTGCTGATGGCTGGTAGGTTACAGGACCTTACTGCTGATGGCTGGTAGGTTACAGGACCTTACTGCTGATGGCTGGTAGGTTACAGGACCTTACTGCTGATGGCTGGTAGGTTACAGGACCTTACTGCTGATGGCTGGTAGGTTACAGGACCTTACTGCTGATGGCTGGTAGGTTACAGGACCTTACTGCTGATGGCTGGTAGGTTACAGGACCTTACTGCTGATGGCTGGTCTGTTACAGGACCTTACTGCTGATGGCTGGTCGGTTACAGGACCTTACTGCTGATGGATGGTAGGTTACAGGACCTTACTGCTGATGGCTGGTATGTTACAGGACCTTACTGCTGATGGATGGTAGGTTACAGGACCTTACTGCTGATGGATGGTAGGTTACAGGACCTTACTGCTGATGGATGGTAGGTTACAGGACCTTACTGCTGATGGCTGGTAGGTTACAGGACCTTACTGCTGATGGATGGTAGGTTACAGGACCTTACTGCTGATGGCTGGTAGGTTACAGGACCTTACTGCTGATGGATGGTAGGTTACAGGACCTTACTGCTGATGGCTGGAAGGTTACGTGTGTGGCTGTCCTTGTCTATCAGTGTTTTGTTACTTGTCATGTTTTGTGTTATATTTGTGGAACCCAGGAAGAATAGCTGATGCCGTTACCTTTTATTTAACTAGGCAAGTCAGTTAAGAACAAATTCTTATTTACAATGACGGCCTACACCGGCCAAACCAGGACGACGCTGGGCCGATTGTGCACCGCCCTATTGGACTCCCAATCACGGCCGGTTGTGATACAGTCTGGATTGGAACCAGGTTGTTGTGACGCCTCTAGCCCTGAGATGCAGTGTCTTAGACCACTGAACCAGGTTGTTGTGACGCCTCTAGCCCTGAGATGCAGTGTCTTAGACCACTGAACCAGGTTGTCTGTAGTGACGCCTCTAGCCCTGAGATGCAGTGTCTTAGACCACTGAACCAGGTTGTTGTGACGCCTCTAGCCCTGAGATGCAGTGCCTTAGACCACTGAACCAGGTTGTAGTGACGCCTCTAGCCCTGAGATGCAGTGTCTTAGACCACTGAACCAGGTTGTAGTGACGCCTCTAGCCCTGAGATGCAGTGTCTTAGACCACTGAACCAGGTTGTTGTGACGCCTCTAGCCCTGAGATGCAGTGTCTTAGACCACTGAACCAGGTTGTTGTGACGCCTCTAGCCCTGAGATGCAGTGTCTTAGACCACTGAACCAGGTTGTCTGTAGTGACGCCTCTAGCCCTGAGATGCAGTGTCTTAGACCACTGAACCAGGTTGTTGTGACGCCTCTAGCCCTGAGATGCAGTGCCTTAGACCACTGAACCAGGTTGTAGTGACGCCTCTAGCCCTGAGATGCAGTGTCTTAGACCACTGAACCAGGTTGTAGTGACGCCTCTAGCCCTGAGATGCAGTGTCTTAGACCACTGAACCAGGTTGTTGTGACTCCTCTAGCCCTGAGATGCAGTGTCTTAGACCACTGAACCAGGTTGTAGTGACGCCTCTAGCCCTGAGATGCAGTGTCTTAGACCACTGAACCAGGTTGTAGTGACGCCTCTAGCCCTGAGATGCAGTGTCTTAGACCACTGAACCAGGTTGTTGTGACGCCTCTAGCCCTGAGATGCAGTGTCTTAGACCACTGAACCAGGTTGTAGTGACGCCTCTAGCCCTGAGATGCAGTGTCTTAGACCACTGAACCAGGTTGTTGTGACGCCTCTAGCCCTGAGATGCAGTGTCTTAGACCACTGAACCAGGTTGTCTGTAGTGACGCCTCTAGCCCTGAGATGCAGTGTCTTAGACCACTGAACCAGGTTGTAGTGACGCCTCTAGCCCTGAGATGCAGTGTCTTAGACCACTGAACCAGGTTGTAGTGACGCCTCTAACCCTGAGATGCAGTGTCTTAGACCACTGAACCAGGTTGTAGTGACGCCTCTAGCCCTGAGATGCAGTGTCTTAGACCACTGAACCAGGTTGTCTGTAGTGACTCCTCTAGCCCTGAGATGCAGTGTCTTAGACCACTGAACCAGGTTGTTGTGACTCCTCTAGCCCTGAGATGCAGTGTCTTAGACCACTGAACCAGGTTGTCTGTAGTGACGCCTCTAGCCCTGAGATGCAGTGTCTTAGACCACTGAACCAGGTTGTAGTGACTCCTCTAGCCCTGAGATGCAGTGTCTTAGACCACTGAACCAGGTTGTCTGTAGTGACGCCTCTAGCCCTGAGATGCAGTGTCTTAGACCACTGAACCAGGTTGTTGTGACTCCTCTAGCCCTGAGATGCAGTGTCTTAGACCACTGAACCAGGTTGTTGTGACGCCTCTAGCCCTGAGATGCAGTGTCTTAGACCACTGAACCAGGTTGTTGTGACTCCTCTAGCCCTGAGATGCAGTGTCTTAGACCACTGAACCAGGTTGTCTGTAGTGACGCCTCTAGCCCTGAGATGCAGTGTCTTAGACCACTGAACCAGGTTGTTGTGACTCCTCTAGCCCTGAGATGCAGTGTCTTAGACCACTGAACCAGGTTGTTGTGACGCCTCTAGCCCTGAGATGCAGTGTCTTAGACCACTGAACCAGGTTGTCTGTAGTGACTCCTCTAGCCCTGAGATGCAGTGTCTTAGACCACTGAACCAGGTTGTAGTGACGCCTCTAGCCCTGAGATGCAGTGTCTTAGACCACTGAACCAGGTTGTTGTGACGCCTCTAGCCCTGAGATGCAGTGTCTTAGACCACTGAACCAGGTTGTAGTGACGCCTCTAGCCCTGAGATGCAGTGTCTTAGACCACTGAACCAGGTTGTTGTGACGCCTCTAGCCCTGAGATGCAGTGTCTTAGACCACTGAACCAGGTTGTTGTGACGCCTCTAGCCCTGAGATGCAGTGTCTTAGACCACTGAACCAGGTTGTCTGTAGTGACGCCTCTAGCCCTGAGATGCAGTGTCTTAGACCACTGAACCAGGTTGTTGTGACTCCTCTAGCCCTGAGATGCAGTGTCTTAGACCACTGAACCAGGTTGTCTGTAGTGACGCCTCTAGCCCTGAGATGCAGTGTCTTAGACCACTGAACCAGGTTGTTGTGACGCCTCTAGCCCTGAGATGCAGTGTCTTAGACCACTGAACCAGGTTGTAGTGACGCCTCTAGCCCTGAGATGCAGTGTCTTAGACCACTGAACCAGGTTGTTGTGACGCCTCTAGCCCTGAGATGCAGTGTCTTAGACCACTGAACCAGGTTGTAGTGACGCCTCTAGCCCTGAGATGCAGTGTCTTAGACCACTGAACCAGGTTGTTGTGACGCCTCTAGCCCTGAGATGCAGTGTCTTAGACCACTGAACCAGGTTGTTGTGACGCCTCTAGCCCTGAGATGCAGTGTCTTAGACCACTGAACCAGGTTGTTGTGACGCCTCTAGCCCTGAGATGCAGTGTCTTAGACCACTGAACCAGGTTGTCTGTAGTGACTCCTCTAGCCCTGAGATGCAGTGTCTTAGACCACTGAACCAGGTTGTTGTGACGCCTCTAGCCCTGAGATGCAGTGTCTTAGACCACTGAACCAGGTTGTAGTGACGCCTCTAGCCCTGAGATGCAGTGTCTTAGACCACTGAACCAGGTTGTAGTGACGCCTCTAGCCCTGAGATGCAGTGTCTTAGACCACTGAACCAGGTTGTTGTGACTCCTCTAGCCCTGAGATGCAGTGTCTTAGACCACTGAACCAGGTTGTTGTGACGCCTCTAGCCCTGAGATGCAGTGTCTTAGACCACTGAACCAGGTTGTTGTGACTCCTCTAGCCCTGAGATGCAGTGTCTTAGACCACTGAACCAGGTTGTTGTGACGCCTCTAGCCCTGAGATGCAGTGTCTTAGACCACTGAACCACTTGGGAGACAATAACAACTAATGAGGATCCAAACAAACATGTAGAAAAAGTGTCTGTCTGCTAAATGACTAAAATGTACAAGTCAAATGTAATGAGAAAAGAATGACAAGTAACCAGACACTATCTTAACCTCTTTATTTGTGTCTTCTCCAGTGGGTCAGGACTGCTACACCCGCCTGTGGTCTTTGGGGGATGGCCAACTGCTGAGAATCATCCCATCTCCCCACCCTGCAGGGAAGGACCTCATCCCCAGCGTGGTCTTCTCCTCCCAGCTAGGAGGCAGCAGAGGCCTGCCTGGTCTCCTCATGGCTGTTAGGCACGATCTGTACTACTTCCCTTATAACAGTGACTACCAGGAGGGAGGGGTAGTAGCATCCTGCTAGGGGAGGGCTTGACTGAGGCAGCCTGCTAGGGGAGGGCTTGACTGAGGCAGCCTGCTAGGGGAGGGCTTGACTGAGGCAGCCTGCTAGGGGAGGGCTTGACTGAGGCAGCCTGCTAGGGGAGGGCTTGACTGAGGCAGCCTGCTAGGGGAGGGCTTGACTGAGGCAGCCTGCTAGGGGAGGGCTTGACTGAGGCAGCCTGCTAGGGGAGGGCTTGACTGAGGCAGCCTGCTAGGGGAGGGCTTGACTGAGGCAGCCTGCTAGGGGAGGGCTTGACTGAGGCAGCCTGCTAGGGGAGGGCTTGACTGAGGCAGCCTGCTAGGGGAGGGCTTGACTGAGGCAGCCTGCTAGGGGAGGACTTGACTGAGGCAGCCTGCTAGGGGAGGGCTTGACTGAGGCAGCCTGCTAGGGGAGGGCTTGACTGAGGCAGCCTGCTAGGGGAGGGCTTGACTGAGGCAGCCTGCTAGGGGAGGGCTTGACTGAGGCCTTGGTTAAAAGGGGCAGTAGTCAGGGTTTCACTACTCTTCTGTTCCCGTTGACCACCGGTTTGAAAGACCTGGAAGAGAAGAAGGAAAATGGACAGGGAAAAGCTTTCTTTGCAAAGTAACTGGAATGAAGGAGACGCCTACTGCATCAGCCTGGAGCGTCAAGATGAGGGTTTGGTCTGACTGTAGACCTGCAAAGATGGACTGCTGGAACATGGATCCAGGACTCTTTGCTGTCAATTACTCTGTCTAGTCTCTGCCAGGTAACACTGAATTATGTCCACATAAACTGCATTCATGAACTGGCCAGTGAGTTTATTTTTGAGAAGTTGCTTTTTTTGTCTTTATAATAATAACAGTAATTATTAATCCGAAACAGATTTCAATAATGATGTAAAGTTTATATAATTCAAAACAATGCATTTTATCCATAGTGATTGAATGGATGTCTTGCCATTATTAAACAATACCATGGTTAAAGGGATTAATTGTCAACAGATCTCTGCATAACCAATCAGATTTCTCTATGATGACACACTGAGGTTGGTAAGTTTATTACATAAGCACACATCTTCAGCCTTCTCTACTGGTTTCCTTAAGCACTGTTCTATATGAGATGAATCATGAAACTGTTCCAGTTTGTCTGATTCCATGATTCCAGTCAGTTACTCTGTGCCTAACCCATACTTTTCAGCCTGGGACCTAAATCTATTTAGCCAACTTCTATTGTCATTGTCAGAGTTGGTAAGACAGCACAAATAGACCTGGGACCAGGCTAGATAATTGCAGCTAATCTCATTAAGCACAGTTAGCTACCACACAGTCTCGGGTGATGGTGTAATGGTATATACTATGAACTGAATGTATGTTTCAGGGTCCAGCCCCAAAGAGTTGATATCCTTTCATACTAGCTATTCTACTCTGTGAACCATTCACTATTTGAAAGCAACTCCAACCATAGAACTAGAATGATTGTAATTTAATTCTATGGTTCCTACTCAGCAATCTATTCTACAGTCTGATGATGTCACTCAATAGCCCTGTTTATACCTGGTTCTAACATGATATCACTCAATAGCCGTTTATACCTGGTTCTAACATGTTATCACTCAATAGCCCTGTTTATACCTGGTTCTAACATGTCACTCAATATCCCTGTTTATAACTGGTTCTAACATGTCACTCAATATCCCTGTTTATACCTGGTTCTAACATGTGTCCTTCCAATTGTGATCAGCTCATCCTGCCCACCTCCGGAGGTAGTCGGACACACATTGTCTGGATGTCTTACAAATGTAGGCAGATCTGGACAGTAATCATTAAATAATAATTATTCTCCCCTTTCAAATCATTGACAGTTGGCACAATTTACTGATTACATCAATATGTGTCTTACAATAAATACATGTTGTTTTGAAAGAATAGCTGTGAAAATGGGCATAAAGGAAGGGACCAGGAAATCTGGTCACAATCGGAAGATCAAGACAAAGGACTCATGTTAGCGCCAGGTATAAACAGGGCTTGAGTAGTATTGTTGACTGTTTAAAAACCAATACAGGCCATGTTATACAAAACAAATCCACTATAGTAAACCCCATATATATATATAAGTCTTGATCTTCCGATTGTGACCAGATATATAAATATATATATATAATAAATACAGTCGATTAGGAAGGAATTATTAAGGCTATTCTATTATAGTCTGTCCGCCCGTTTTAAAAACACATTTACAACCACTGACCGTCCAAGATTATTATACAGGTTGATAGGCTAGTCATCTTAAACATGGAATGAACCTATGCTGCGATTGCTCTTCTTCAAACCAAGGAACATATATATCTTGCTCTCCCTCAGAGGATAAAGTGAGGACACCCGACGTGACGTCCCAATGAATAACAATCACTCCCTTCAAAACTGTCCTGAGCCACAGCAGCTGAATGATCCAGTTCTACAGCGTTCGGTATAACCTGGGTCATGTTCATTAGGGCACACCGTAGCAAAATGTTTCGAAGCGGAAAACAAAATCAATTGTTTCTTATTAGACAATTACAGATAGTCCCTCCCTGTTTTGGAGTATTTCCTTCCATTTCGAGCCCTAATGAACACAACCCTTGACTGTCTCTCTGGCTGTGTCCCAAATGGCACCCTATTCCATATATAGTGCACTACTTTTGACCAGGGCCCATAGGGAATAGGGTGCAAATGTGTTCCCTCTCCTGTCTCCTACTAGAGGTCCCCTGGTTTCTGGTGGCAGGTGTTGCAGACACGTACTGGATGATCCCAGCCCCTAGAGGGTACCGCTCTGCGTTCAGGGGAGCAGTCGTCACACACGCCCTGGCCGCAAGCCCTGCAGTGGTGGATGGAGAGACGCGGGGCGGAGAAGTCTCTCTGACACTCACAGCAGCACCGGATGTCCTGGTCTGGAACCCAGTAGGCTGGACGAGCTGCATCCTTCACCAGACCTGGGGAGAGGACATGCACACAGTTACATACACTTTAGTTTTGGGAGGACATGGCTATGTAAAAGTGACCCATCATCACAATTAGCTCTCTTAAGCCTCTATTAAAGCTGCAATATGTAACTTTTTGGGTGACCAGACCAAATTCACATAGAAATGTGAGTTACAGATCTGTCATTCTCATTGAAACCAAGTCTAAGAAGATGGAGATCTGTTCTATTGCTATGCCTCACGTTCTTAAGTTAAGCCAAAGATGCTTCAACATCTGAAGACTTATGTAAATGTGATATTTATTTTTTTGTTTTTCATACACTCGCAAACATTTCTAAAAACCTGTTTTTGCTTTGTCATTATTTGGTGTTGTGTGTAGATTGATGAGGAACAAAAACATTTAATACATTTTAGAATAAGGCTGTAACGTAACAAAATGTGGAAAAAGTGAAGGGGTCTGAATACTTTCCGAACACACTGTATGTAGCAGTGACCACAGAGTAGTCTAGACTACAGTACTCACCCAGAGGGATGTATGTAGCAGTGACCACAGAGTAGTCTAGACTACAGTACTCACCCAGAGGGATGTATGTAGCAGTGACCACAGAGTAGTCTAGACTACAGTACTCACCCAGAGGGATGTATGTAGCAGTGACCACAGAGTAGTCTAGACTACAGTACTCACCCAGAGGGATGTATGTAGCAGTGACCACAGAGTAGTCTAGACTACAGTACTCACCCAGAGGGATGTATGTAGCAGTGACCACAGAGTAGTCTAGACTACAGTACTCACCCAGAGGGATGTATGTAGCAGTGACCACAGAGTAGTCTAGACTACAGTACTCACCCAGAGGGATGTATGTAGCAGTGACCACAGAGTAGTCTAGACTACAGTACTCACCCAGAGGGATGTATGTAGCAGTGACCACAGAGTAGTCTAGACTACAGTACTCACCCAGAGGGATGTATGTAGCAGTGACCACAGAGTAGTCTAGACTACAGTACTCACCCAGAGGGATGTATGTAGCAGTGACCACAGAGTAGTCTAGACTACAGTACTCACCCAGAGGGATGTATGTAGCAGTGACCACAGAGTAGTCTAGACTACAGTACTCACCCAGAGGGATGTATGTAGCAGTGACCACAGTACTCACCCAGAGGGATGTATGTAGCAGTGACCACAGAGTAGTCTAGACTACAGTACTCACCCAGAGGGATGTATGTAGCAGTGACCACAGCTCCTAGTGTGTTCTGAACAGCCTCTCCTACTCTCCTACTGAGTGTCCCTCCCTCCTCCTCCTCCAGCGCTGCATCCAGCAGCTCTACAACACACACACACACACACACACACACACACACACAAAGGAAGGAGAAAACAACCAACCATTTATGATAAACATATTATTCATAAGATACGTAAGAAAATAAGAGTAGGAAATCAAGTCTTAACCTGGTTACACGATTTACCGCCTAATGTTCATGTGGCATCCAGGTTTATCGAAGAGTATTCTTTCAATTGTGTTATTGACTGTACGTTTGTTTATTTCCCATGTGTTGTCGAACTGCTTTGCTTTGTCTTGGCCAGGTCGCAGTTGTAAATGAGAACTTGTTCTCAACTGACCTACCTGGTTAAATAAAGGTGAAAAAATAAAACCTATTGGGACATCCTGTTTGATATACAACATGTCCTTACCTTCTGAGATGCCCCGGTTATGGAAGCAGGCATCACAGACCCGTACGGGGGCGAGCCCCCAGCCCCTCTCTGGAACAGGACGGTTCTTGGAGGAGCAGCCATCACAGAAGCCCTCTCCACAGGCACGGCAGTGGTGCTTGGTATCGTTGTCCTGGAACACCTCACTGCACTTAGAACATTTCTGTTACAGAGAGCACAGGAGAGAGATTATATCACAGGCTCAAAACACAAACACACATAGGAGCAACGAATAGTCTTTATACAGTCATAGGAGCAACGGATAGTCTATACAGTCATAGGAGCAATGGATAGTCTTTATACAGTCATAGGAGCAATGGATAGTCTTTATACAGTCATAGGAGCAATGGATAGTCTTTATACAGTCATAGGAGCAATGGATAGTCTTTATACAGTCATAGGAGCAATGGATAGATTTTACACAGTCATAGGAGCAATGGATAGTCTTTACACAGTCATAGGAGCAATGGATAGTCTTTATACAGTCATAGGAGCAACGGATAGTCTTTATACAGTCATAGGAGCAACGGATAGTCTTTATACAGTCATAGGAGCAACGGATAGTCTTTATACAGTCATAGGAGCAATGGATAGTCTTTACACAGTCATAGGAGCAACGGATAGTCTTTACACAGTCATAGGAGCAATGGATAGTCTTTATACAGTCATAGGAGCAACGGATAGTCTTTACACAGTCATAGGAGCAATGGTTAGTCTTTATACAGTCATAGGAGCAATGGATAGTCTTTATATGGATATGACTTAATAAAAGAGAGAGAGAAAGAGAAATAGACTTTAAAATCCTCTGCACCACAGCCCTCCAAGAACCTTCATTGCCAGTAAGTCACTGTACCTCCATGTTGGTTCTGAAGATGTGCATGTCAGCCATTTTGGATCCATGCTGTGTCTAAACCTATATGTCCAGATGACTATGAGGACCACGTACCAGGATGAGGGAGTTGGGTTTCCAGTAGGCCGGGGCAATCTGGTCGGTGAGCCAGGAAGTGACAGCTTTGGCAGGTTTCACACTGAGCTCTGACACACTCTGGGAGATGTAGTTCACACCGTCCAACAGTCTCTGAGCTGCATTGTTGTTGTCCTTCAGAAAACCATCCGACTGTGGAGAGGAAAGAGAGAGTTGATTATATAGAGTTGATCAGGCTGTTGGTTGTGGCCTGTGGAATGTTGTCCCACTCCTCTTCAATGGCTGTGTGAAGTTGCTGTATATTGGCGGGAACTGGAACACGCTGTCATACACAACAATTCAGGCCATCCCAAACATGCTCAAAGGGTGTGTACTGTGTAGAGCTTCTAAAACGGGGCTAGAATGGGCCCATAGCCTCTCAGAGTAGGAGTGCTGATAAAGGATCAGTTTTGCCTTTTAGATCCAATGATTAAGATGACATGGATAGGGGGGGGGGGGACTGATCCTAGAACAGCACTCCTACTCTGAGACGCTTTATGAACACGGGCCAAGGCGTACGTAGCGGAGCCCTCTTGTTCTCACCCCAGGCCAGATGTGTTCTATTTCAGTCCTGACCACTGTGTCCACTGGGTCCTGGTTCCCGTACCAGTACTGCCTGCTTCTGTAGATCACCCCACAGCTGGGACACTCTATCACATACCTGTAAACAACAACACTACTGCCGTTAGTGTTACTATCACATGTGACAGTCAGAGTTAGTGATTTACAGGTTTATAAGAATAGGGGATTGTATTATTTGAGAATACAGGATATTATCATCTGGATTTCTATGTGTCCAGTGCTCACCCAGACCAGGCGTAGGTGGCCAGACCAAACCAGGGAGAATCAGAGGAGGCTGTCGTCTTGGGAACCACAATCACCTCCTTCCCTCCCTCATAGCACGCCTGAGGAGCAGAGCACACATACTCAGACAGAGTGTGAGTGAGTGAGTGAGTGAGTGAGTGAGTGAGTGAGTGAGTGAGTGAGTGAGTGAGTGAGTGAGTGAGTGAGTGAGTGAGTGAGTGAGTGAGTGAGTGAGTATTTGTGTGTGTGTGAGAGTGTGTGTTCCTACTTTACAAGTGTAGATGCGGTTGTCGTATTGAGCAGTGTAGCGACAGCGGTGTTTAGCCTCGTGGTTCACTTCCTCCTTCAGATGGTTCATACTATTCTTACAGCCAGACCTGCAGGACATAGATGATGTTAGTACGACTGAAGACTTCAGTAGAAAACTGTTGGGATAGGTTTTATTGTCCAGTCCTGTTTGAGTTAGCTAATATACAGTATTCCTTGAATTTAAAATTTCCTGGTGGTATTTGCCAGTATAATTATCAGGTCATTACTACCGGTATGTAGCAACTCCAATGTTATATTAATTTACCACGTAATAACAAAATACATCCTACGGTAATAAAAAGCATTCCTGTACACTGAGCAGACAGATGAGGGATAACTGAACACTGAGACAGAGAGAGACTCCTTCCTACAGCTGAGGGATAACTGAACACTGAGACAGAGAGAGACTCCTTCCTACAGCTGAGGGATAACTGAACACTGAGACAGATAGACTCCTTTCTACAGCTGAGGGATAACAACACTGAGACAGAGAGACTCCTTCCTACAGCTGAGGGATAACTGAACACTGAGACAGAGAGACTCCTTCCTACAGCTTAGGGATAACTGAACACTGAGACAGAGAGACTCCTTCCTACAGCTGAGGGATAACAGACAGAGAGAGACTCCTTTCTACAGCTGAGGGATAACTGAACACTGAGACAGAGAGACTCACCCACAGCTAAGACAGATACTGGAGCAGGTGAAGTACTCATCAGGGAAGAAAGAGTTACTGGCCAGGTGCTCTTCTGAGATATCCCCGCTGAAACGCTCACTCAGGGCCTAAAGATAGATAGAGCGAGAGCTTTGTCACAGGTGTTGGTTTAAAACAGCTGCTGAAAGGGTCATGAATTATTTACACAACGCTCACACACACAACTGCATGCAGGTTGGCATTTATTGTCATGAATGTTGTTCTGGAGGCAGCTCTGCAGAGTGGTCACTAGCTGGCACAGCCACCAAGTCATAAAATCTGATTTTAAACCTAACCTTAACCACACTGATAACCGTAATACAGCATTTCCATAACTCGGGACCCCAAGGTGAGCACGTTTTGGTTCCTGCCCTCTACACAGCTGATTCATGTTATCAAAGCTTGATGATTAGTTGATTATTAGAATAAGCTGTGTAGTTCTAGGGCAAAAAACTAGGGGTCCCAAAGAAACCCTGCCCTAATGCCGAACCCTAAATTAAGACAAAAAAGCTCATTTTTGTTTTCATGAATTTTTACGATATAGCCAATTTAGACGTTGCAGCTGGCCCATCTAGTGGAAGATCGCTCAGTGTTGCCTCCACACACACACACACACACACAGACAGACAGACAGACACACACACACACACACACACACACACACACACCTGCAGGGCCCTGTATATGACACTGGCGGAGCGTGGTGAGCGGGTGGTGTTGTTATCTAGCTGTTGCTCCAGACTCCGCAGCAGACCACTGAAGTCTGTCGGGGGGTTGTAGGTTCGAGTCCCACGGTACTGGATGGAGCTGAAGGCCTCGGGAAAAAGACCTAACTTCCTGAACCGCTCCTGGAGCAGACGCTCTGCAGACTCTGACGGCTTGTCTTGAGAGGGGGGGGGGGATATAGAGGAAGGAGAGAGAGAGATATAGAGAGGGGAGAGAGAGAGAGAGAGAGAGAGAGAGAGAGAGAGAGAGAGAGAGAGAGAGAGAGAGAGAGAGAGAGAGAGAGAGAGAGAGAGAGAGAGAGGGAAAGATATAGAGGAGGGAGACAGGGAGAGAGAGAGAGAGAACGAGAGAGAGAGAGAGATACAGAGGAAGGAGAGAGAGAGATAGAGGAGGGAGACAGGGAGAGAGAGAGAGGAGAGGGATATAGAGGAGAGGGAGAGGAGGGAGAGAGGAGAGGGAGAGAGAGAGGAGGGAGAGATATAGAGGAGAGGGAGAGAGAGGAGAGGGAGAGAGAGGAGGGAGAGATATAGAGGAGAGGGAGAGAGATATAGAGGAGAGAGAGTAATAGAGGAGGGAGAGAGAGAGAGATATAGAGGAGAGGGAGAGAGAAGATGGAAAGACACTAGGTACAGGTGACTACTAGTATGACAAGTTATTTACACTTGATAAAAGCCCTGCTACGGCCTATATCTCTGTCTCAGCCCCTGTCCCCTAAATCTAATCAAACTCTGTTTATAGAGCACACGTCTTACAGGGTATGTATTTCAAAGTGCTTAACTAATAAATAATACAAGGAGAGAAAGACAAAACACAAAACTTTTTCTAAATGACAGATTAAAATAGAAAAACAATAATAAAAACCTGAGAGACTATTGCTTTTAAATAAACCTAGAGATGGATCAAATAGATAGAGTATGATTAAAAGCATGGCTAAAAAGGTGTCTTAAGAGCTTTCTTCAAAATGTCTACAGTTTCTGAGGCCCCCAGATCCTCCGGCAGGCTGTTCTAAAGGCCAGGACCGTAGTGGCTGAAGGCAGCCTCACTAAATGTTTTGGTTCTGACCGATAGTACAACAAACACCTAACAATCTATGCTGAACAAAAAAATAAACACAACATGTAAAGTGTTGGTCCCATGTTTCATGAGCTGAAATAAAAGATCCCAGAAATGTTCCATACGCACAAAAAGCGTATTTCTCAGATGTTGTGCACACATTTGTTTACATCCCTGTTAGTGAGCATTTCTCCTTTGCCAAGATAATCCATCCACCTGACAGGTGTGGAATATCAAGAAGCGGATTAAACAGCATGATCATTACACAGGTGCACCTTGTGCTGGTGACAATAAAACAGCCACTAATATGTGCAGTTTTGTCACACAACACAATGCCACTGATGTCTCAAGTTGTGAAGGAGCGTGCAATTGGCATGCTGACTGCAGGAATGTCCACCAGAGCTGTTGCCAGAGAATTGAATGTTCATTTCTCTACCATAAGCCGCCTCCAACGTCGTTTTAGCGAATTCGGCAGTACATCCAACCGGCCTCACAACCTCAGACCATGTATATGGCGTCGTGTTGGCGAGCGGTTTGCTGAATAAAACTGCATTTTATCGATGACAATTTGAATGCACAGAGATACCGTGACGAGATCCTGAGGCCCATTGTCGTGCCATTCATCCACCACCATCACCTCATGTTTCAGCATGATAACGCATGACCCAATGTCGCAAGGATATGTACACAATTCCTGGAAGCTAAAAATGTCCCAGTTCTTCCATGGTCTGCATACTCACCAGACATATCACCCATTGAGCATGTTTGGGATGCTCTGGATCGACCTGCCAATATCCAGTAACTTCGCACAGCCGACTGATATTGCCGACTAGCCTGGTCCCAGATCTGTTTGTACGCTTGACAACTTCATTGCCGTCATTGGCATGAAAATGAGTGACAAGGAGTTGGCACGACAGCACAAACATACTGGCACTCAGGCTAAATGCCAACCAAAACCACCTACCTGATCCCTGTAGTTTGGTGTGGATGAATGTTCTATACAGGCTATACTAAACTATTTCCACAGAGCCAAGGGTTAGGTTTACATCCACTAGAACTTTAACAGCTTGATAATTAGAACCTGGTAATGCCAACCCCGTACCTGAGCCCAGTAGCTTGGTGTGGACGGTCTCATGGAAGATAATAACAGCTGGTCCCAGAGTGGACAGAGGGACATCTAGGCCACACCGGGCCGTAGTGGCCTTCAACTCCCTGGTGAAGTGCTTTAGATAGGCGTCCGACGCGTCGCCTAGGAACTTGAACAGGTCGTCGTGGAGACGGTCAGCATGGGTACGGTAGATGACGAGGTCGGAGACGGCCAGGACTTTGAGGAGCAGCCGGGTGCGCTGGCCCTGATTGGATCCTGGGTGGCCAATAGAGAGGAAGAGGACGTGTTAGTAGATGTCTGCTGACTAGTTACTGCTCACAACGTGATCTTTATTTGATATGATAGCAGCTATTTGATTAAATCGGCTATTGTGTCAATGTCATATCAGATGACATTTAGCAACATTCCTGTCATTGCTGCTCTCTGTCCAGCTCCTGTGCCCCTCTCTCCTCCTCACCTGCCCCCAGCAGTCCCTCTGTGTCGATCACCACCACCCTGTGGAGGGGGTCCATGGCAGCCCAGACCCCCACGGTGCAGGACTCCTGGGTGGGGGACGTCTGGAACACCTCCCGCCCCAGGAAGAAGGTATGGTTCAAGGTGTGGGACTTCCCCTCCCCTGTGTTCCCAAAGATAGACACGACCTTGAGGAGTTCTTCAGGCCTACAGTCTAGCCGGCTCACAAAGTCTTCTTCATCCTTCAACTACAGGGGAAAGACAAGTGGTGTGAGCTAGTTTTATCACCAAACATAGTAGTAGAGCACAACATCCCAAATGGTGCCCTATTCCTGATCTAGTGCACTACTTTTGACCAGTAGTCATATTGTCAAAAGTAGTGCACTAGATAGATAGATAGATAGATAGATAGATAGATAGATAGATAGATAGATAGATAGATAGATAGATACTTTATTGATCCCTGAGTGGAAATTTCATTGTCAAGCAGCTACGATAAAACCCAGGGCAGGTGCAAAATGCCAGAACGAAAGTACACAAAAGACAGATACACGATACATGATACATAGAGCGGCAGTATGAAAAGGTATAGCAATACAAGAAGTCTGGAGTGGAAAAAAGCTATAAAAAGACATACCATAGTATGGGTGGATGGCTGAATATGAACACTATACATTGGTGGATGGTGGATGGTTAACTATGGTTAAAACTTCCATAGGGCTCTGGTCAAAAGCGGTGGAATTTATAGGGAATATGATGCTATTTGGGATGCGGTCTAGGTATTTTTAACCTGTATTTGCTTAGACTGCCTGCAGTCCGGGTCGAAAGACCAATATTTCAGATATTTCTCCTTGGCCTTTCGTACTGGCAGCCTTCAGATCTAAATGAGTCCTTAAGGGTTAGTGGCTACGGATAAGTGGCTTCTATGGGACCTGTATCACAATGAGTCCGTGTCCCAAATGACACACTATTCCCTATAGTGGGCCCTGGTCAAATGTGATGCCCTATATAGGGAATAGGGTGCCATTTGGGATGAAGCCCTGGTCATAAGGAAATCACTCACCTGCATCTCCTCCTTCTCATCCACCAGTAAGAAGCTGCACACCTTCTCCAGTTTGGCCTTGAGGGCCTCCATCTCCCCTCCATCCCCAGCCTCCAGGCTACCATCCTGGACTTGACCAGGAGGAGGGTAGGGGGTCACGGGGTGCTTCCTTTTGTTTACCCCGCTATGAGTCCGCTTCTGGCAGTCCAGACACAGGTTGATCTTACATCCCTGGCAGCGCACCACCGCCCTCTGCCTGCCCCCATTCACGCCACACCCGCTGCTGTCGCCCTTACAGGAGTCACAGAACGGAACGTGTCCGGGAGCAATGCGAACACGGTCATGGTTCCTCATGCGTTGCTGACGATGGAGCTCGAGCTCGCAGCGGACGCACTGCAGACTGCCGCACTCGTCGCATTCGAAGGCGGCCTCGTCTGAGCCGCCGCAGGCGTAGCTCTCCTGACACACCAGGATGGTGTTCATCCCCTTGTCTACCGACGGACCTTGACCACTCATAATAATCACTAATAAGTGCACCTTTCTGCCAATAACCTGTGCCTGAGGAACTGTGCCGGAAGAGTCTAAAACTGCACTAGGATTGAAAAACCAGACTGTTGGGAGATTTGTTTGTGACTATATGTGCTAAATATATTATTCTCTAGAGCGTTATGTGTTTTTTCTGTTAGTGGTGTATTTTCTATACTCCCCAAAACACTTAGCAGATCAATATGTAATATGAACTGTGATCGGTCACTTTGACATTTGCCATATGTTATCAAAGTACTCTCCAGAGTTGCCTGTCTGTCAGCAAAACAATCAACGGATTCCTACATACATGTCCAGACATGCAGGTAGCTTACAAGCCCCACGTCAAAGTCATCGTTAGCTGTCAATCAGCAATAACATGGTAATTATTTTGCCAGTTAGCCCACTGTAGCAGAAATAGGCAATGGTGACAGTGTAAAAACATAAACAAATCCACTTATAACAAAAAGATGACACTTGCGTATTTTGCAGTTACTCTACATAAACTCAAACGACCAATTTGTCAAGCACCAACACATCATAAAAATCCTTCGTCAAGCCAAAAAGATGGACCTAGTAATGTTAGCCAAGAACGAGCATCTAACGTTAGATAGTTTTCCCTGCGGACGACGGCTGTTTCGTAACCTAAAACTGTTGTTTCTATAGAGAAATACGCAATCATATTTTAATATACAAACATGGCATGCAGTGCAATTTATTCAGCACAAAGACGCCGTTATTTAGATAGCTTGTTAAGATAATTCCGCTGCCCGACAGCTACATTTAATTAAATGAGGGTCCCAGTTTCATCAGCTGATCGGTTTGTTTTGATCCAGAGGTTAAAATAATACAACGCGCACCGCATTCTGGGAAATGTAGTAATGCTAGTCGAGTTGTTGCTTTGACTCGTTTTAATAGATCAATAACATGACTACATTCCCCACTGTGCAACTCAAGGTTTGTAGCTTGCTAGCTGGCTAGGTAGGTCAAAAAGGGTTTCTAATAGATTTTGACCTAGTTTTGTGCAATAATCAATACTTATTTAAAGGAAGTGCATGCCATTCCGGATCCATCTTTTTGTCGGCTTTGAAGTAAACGAGTAGCGTATAAAAATATGTTCGTTATTTGTAATTTTTAAAAAGTTTTTTCTGTCTCCTCATTGTTAGCTAGCTACCTAGTATCGATAACTCACTGTTATCCGAAGACGTTACAGCTAGCCTCCAGTAGTTTGGAAATAGCTAGATATCACTCCAGCCTTAATTGATATCCAACAAGCGAGATCTTATGCAGAACGGTGATCAGCAATTCAATGTGGAAAATGAAACGTACACCTACGGCAAGGCCATCTCTCTGGAGTGTCAAAGTCACTCGGGGTTTTTGCAGGGAGTTCACAGTCAGCTCTGCTTAAGTCTCCATAGGCAGAGTGATGGCGTACACCTCCGCTGTCTTGGCTATCTGTCTACACCATATTCTTCTTTACTGAGGTACGGACACTAGGGCTGGTTAAGCCCCAAATGGCATCAGATTCCCTTAGACAGTGTAATACGTTTGACCAAAAAATACTGCACTGTATAGGGAATAGGGTGCCATTTGGGACTCCCTCGATACCTACTGGCACGTGCATCAGTGGTCAACAATCCTGCTCCTGGAGATCTACTAAGAGTGCAGGCTTTTGTTCCTGCCCGACACTAGCAATCTGTTTCAACCAACTGCATCAGATGTTGTGCAGTTGAATCAGGTGTGTAAGTGCTGGGCAAGAGCAAAAGCCCACAACACCAGTAGCTCTCCAGAGCCACAGTTGGTGACCACTAAACTAGGTGACTCAGACCTATGCATAGATATCATATGATACATGCTACATGTTAAATATGCCTAAATGTCTCTTACTGGTGTGACCTTCTATGTTTCAGTCAGTTCAACACCAATTTCTCTACTTAATTTCAGAACACAGCCGTTCTCTCCAGTGTCATAATCATCACCCTGGTCGGTATGATGGTTCATATCCACTTTGTGAAGGTGGACCATGAGACGCTGCTCATCATTGGTTCCCTGGGTGTCCAGGTGTCTTCTAGCTACGCCTCTGGCAGGGAGTCTACAGACCTCATAGAGATGGGCAAGATCAAAGATATAGAAATCAATTAAGTTATTTGCATGGTGAGGAAGTTGAAGAATACTGAGCAATTTGTTTTCTGGCAAACCACAGTTGATTTGATTATCACTAAAGTCATTGACTGCGTACCGTTCAGGTGAAGCTAGGTGAATCCTGCTATAACTTATCTTAGGCCGTCACTGTAAATAGGAATTTGTTCTTAACTGACTTGCCTAGTTAAATTAAGAAATGTAAAATCTTAAGGGTTGATGATTGGCAGGGCAGGGAAGTCATTCATGTTAACCTGTTTGTTTCAACAAACAGTCATCTACTTCCTGTGCATCCTCTTGAAGGACCCCACAGATCCTGATGCCGTGTCTTGCTCGGTTCCGCTGTTTCAGGTGAGGTCATTACTGATCTATAAGAGACTGTTTACAATGCATTTATGTGTGTTTTAGTAAACAACACAAGTGTTCTAGCAGTTGGTTAAAGTTGAATGAAAATGTCTACTTTCTCCTTTGAATTGAGATACTTTTACCCTGTTAAATCCTTACCCTATTATACCTGTTTAATTATAACCTATCTATTCTTCTTCTTTCAGAGATCAAAGCCAAGACTGAGCTGCCTTGTCAAAGTGTACAAGAGTTGCCAGGAGATTCTAGCAAAGTGCTGATGGTGATGATAACATTCTGGTAATTTGGTAAACCATCTTGGTAAAGCACACTGATGTCTTGCTGGGAAAGCACTGTCACTGACTTCACGGCATACCAATGCTTCAAACCGCTGACTTCACTGCGTACCACTGGTTCAAACCACTGACTTCACTTCATACCAAGTCATGCAACATGTTTAGAATATTTATTTGGTTATGTTATCAATTCTCAATGGAAAGAGACTGATGATGATACACCTGTCATCACCAACTGATTGTTTTTTCTACATTTCTCTCTTTAAATATTTTAAGATCATTTTCCACACGCCAGGTTTCAGGACACATTGACAAGTTTTTTTTTCTCACCTTGTGTCAGGCTCTGGCCATAGAGAAGCCTATTTGCTTCTCTATGTATCCATGGTCAGAGTCTGACGGGTCTATTATTTCTGGCTCTGGGACATGGCCCAGGGACATGTACTAGTCTGTGGTGACCTAAATGCCAGAACTGGACAAGAACCTGACACCCTCAGCACACATGGGGACAAACACCTACCTGGAGGTGACAGCATTCCCTCCCCCATGGAAAACACTAAACAAACAACAACACGAAGAGTTATCTATCCAAAAGGAGATGTCTGGGTAAACCACTTCTCCAATCTTTTTGTCCCTATAACAAAGAACATACAGCAAAAACATATACATGATCAAATACAAATCTTAGAATCAACTATTAAAGACTACCAGAACCCACTGGATTCTCCAATTACATTGAATGAACAACAGAACAAAATACAAACCCTCCAACCCAAAAAGGCCTGTGGTGTTGATGATAATATATACAGACAACAAATTCCAATTGGCTATGCTTAAACTCTTTAACATCATCCTTAGCTCTGGCATCTTCCCCAATATTTGGAACCAGGGACAGATCACCCCAATCCACAAAAGTGGAGACAAATTTGACCCCAATAACTACCGTGGGATATGCGTCAACAGCAACCTTGGGAAAATCCTCTGCATTATCATTAACAGCAGACTCGTACATTTCCTCAGTGAAAACAATGTACTGAGCAAATGTCAAATGGGCATTTTACCAAAATACCATACAACAGACCACATATTCACCCTGCACACCCTAATTGACAAACAAACAAACCAAAAAAAAAAAGGCTAAGTATTCTCATGTTTGTTGATTTCAAAAAAGCTTTTTACTCAATTTGGCATGAGGGTCTGCTATACAAGTTGATGGAAAGTGGTGTTGGGGGAAAAACATACGACAAAATCAAATTCCAAAATGTACACAAACAACAAGTCTGCAGATAAAATTGGCAAAAAACACACACAGTTCTTTCCACAGGGCTGTGGGGTGAGACAGGGATGCAGCTTAAGCCCCACCCTCTTCAACATATATATCAACGAATTGGCAACAGCATTAGAACAGTCTGCAGCACCCGACCTCACCCTACTAGAATCTGAAATCAAATGTCTAGTGTTTTCTGATGATCTGGTGCTTCTGTCCCCATCCAAGGAGGGCCTATAGCAGCACCTAGATCTACTGCACAGATTCTGTCAGACCTGGGCCCTGACAGTAAATCTCAATAGGTTTGGTGTTCCAAAAAAGGTCCAGTTGCCAGGACCACAAATACAAATTCCATCTAGACACTGTTGCCATAGAGCACACAACATCAGCGTCAAAGGTAACTTAAGCTGTGAACGATCTGAGAGACAAGGCAAGAAGGGCCTTCTATGCCATCAAAAGGAACATAAAATTCGACATACCAATTAGGATCTGGCTAAAAATACAGTCATAGAACCCATTGCCCTTTAGGTTGTGAGATCTGGGGTCCGCTCACCAACCAAGAAGTCACAAAATGGGACAAACACCAAATTGAGACTCTGCATGCAGAATTCTGCAAAAATATCCTCTGTGTACAACGTAAAACACCAAATAATGCATGCATAGCAGAATTATTTTGATAAATACCCGCTATTTAGAAAAAATCCAGAAAAGAGATATTCAATTCTACAACCACCTAAAAGGAAGCGATTCCATAACCTTCCATAACAAAGCCATCACCTACAGAGAGATGAACCTGGAGAAGAGTCCCCTAAGCAAGCTGGTTCTGGGGCTTTGTTCACAAACACAAACAGACCCCACTGAGCCCCAGGACAACAACACAATATATATATATATATTTTTTTTTATGTAACCTTTATTTAACTAGGCAAGTCAGTTAAGAAAAAATTCTTATTTACAATGACAGCTTACCTACAGGAACAGCCATAGTAGTACGGCGCCCCTGTAGCAAATTAGGGTTAAGTGCCTTGCTCAAGGACACATCGACAGGTTTTCACCTTGTCAGCTAAGGGATTTGATCCTGCAACCTTTCAGTTACTGGCCCAACACTCTGACAACTAGGCTACCTGTCACCCTATTAGACCCAACCAAATCATGAGAAAAAAAAAGAGAATTACTTGACACATTGGAAGGAATTCACAAAAATACAGAGCAAACTAGAATGCTATTTGGTCTTAAACAGAGAGTACACAGTGGCAGAATACCTGACCACTGTGACAGACCAAAACTAAAGGAAATCTTTGACTATGTACAGACTCAGTGACTATAGTCTTTTTATTGAGAAAGGCCGCCATAGGCAGACCTGGCTCTCAAGAGAAGACAGGCTATGTTCACACTGCCCCCAAAATGAGGTGGAAACTGAGCTGCACTTCCTAACTTCCTGCCAAATGTATGACAATATTAGAGACACATATTTCTCTCAGATAACACAGACCCACAAAGAAATCGAAAACGAATTCAGTTTTGATAACCTCCCATCATATCTCCTGGGTGAAATACCACAGTGTTCATCACATCAGCAAGATAAACACCATTGTAAATACAACCTATATTTTCCTTTTTGTACTATTTGCACATTGTTACAACACTGTATGTAGACATAATATGACATTTGAAATGTCTTTATTCTTTTGGAACTTTTGTGAGTGTAGTGTTTACTGTTCATTTTGTATCGTTTATTTCTCTTGTGTTTATTATCTATTTCACTTGCATCCGTTTAACATATGTTTCCCATGCCAATAAAGCCCTTAAATTGAAATGGATCCAGATAGACACAGTGTCATATGATCTAGATAGTCAATAGTGAGTCAGTCAGTTCAGCACTTATTTATTTTATTTCACAATATATTTTGCATAGTACAGTACTGAGCTTATCTCCCCCAGGGAATCCAAATGGCACCATATACCCTGTAGAGTGCACTACTCTTCTGCTGCACTATGTAGGGAATAGGGTGCAATTTGGGACGCATACATTTCATAAGACTGATCACCTCTGGCTCTGTTCTGTAGGCCGAACCAACCTGCTTCATTGACATAACAGCAGCACTATTAGCATCCCTATGGCTGTTAGCTTTAGAGATGTTAGCCTACTGTTGGTATTTACCACAACAGAAACTGATAAGGACTTAAGGAGGGCCAGAGAGGTGGGAACACTCAATGAACTGAGATTTAATGAGTGAATGATGACCTATTTTGTTGATAGAACTTGTTTTACTGTGGTGTGTATGTGTCTATTGTATGCATTACTATTTTCATATTAATAGAATCTAGCCATTGTAATATAATCTAGCCTTTGTAATTGAATCTATCCTTTGTAATTGAATTTAGCCTTTGTAATTTAATCTAGCCATTGTAATTTAATCTAGCCTTTGTAATTTAATCTAACCATTGTAATTGAATCTAGCCATTGTAATTTAATCTAGCCATTGTAATTTAATCTAGGCCAAGATAAAGTTGTTCTCATGGATGGCTATCGACTTACCATCCATTAATAAATAAATAGATAGACAGTTGGGACAAAGCTACACTGATACTTGTATCATAACAGTTCTGATTTATGTGTCCCAAATAGCATCCTGTTCCCTATATAGTGTACTACTAAAGTTGTGCACTAAACAGAATAGGATGTGATTTGGGAAGCTTTATTTTGAGCTCTGCCATCACAGGAGGCTGTCTGATAATGACTGTAAAGTAGCAGCAGGCTGACTGATAATGACTGTAGAGAAGCAGCAGGCTGTCTGATAATGACTGTAGAGAAGCAGCAGGCTGTCTGATAATGACTGTAGAGAAGCAGCAGGCTGTCTGATAATGACTGTAGAGAAGCAGCAGACTGTCTGATAATGACTGTAAAGAAGCAGCAGACTGTCTGATAATGACTGTAAAGAAGCAGCAGGCTGTCTGATAATGACTGTAGAGAAGCAGCAGGCTGTCTGATAATGACTGTAGAGAAGCAGCAGGCTGTCTGATAATGACTGTAGAGAAGCAGCAGGCTGTCTGATAATGGCTGTAGAGAAGCAGCAGACTGTCTGATAATGACTGTAGAGATGCAGCAGGCTGTCTGATAATGACTGTAAAGAAGCAGCAGGCTGTCTGATAATGACTGTAGAGAAGCAGCAGGCTGTCTGATAATGACTGTAGAGAAGCAGCAGGCTGTCTGATAATGACTGTAGAGAAGCAGCAGGCTGTCTGATAATGGCTGTAGAGAAGCAGCAGACTGTCTGATGACTGTAGAGAAGCAGCAGGCTGTCTGATAATGACTGTAGAGAAGCAGCAGGCTGTCTGATAATGACTGTAAAGAAGCAGCAGGCTGTCTGATAATGACTGTAGAGAAGCAGCAGGCTGTCTGATAATGACTGTAGAGAAGCAGCAGGCTGTCTGATAATGACTGTAGAGAAGCAGCAGGCTGTCTGATAATGACTGTAGAGAAGCAGCAGGCTGTCTGATAATGACTGTAGAGATGCAGCAGGCTGTCTGATAATGACTGTAGAGAAGCAGCAGGCTGTCTGATAATGACTGTAGAGATGCAGCAGGCTGTCTGATAATGACTGTAGAGAAGCAGCAGTCTGTAGAGAAGCAGCAGTCTGTAGAGAAGCAGCAGTCTGTAGAACGGCTTTGTGCCATTTAATGTGTTCAATGTCAGTAGAGCGAGACTGAGAATGATTTTCTGTCTCCCGCCTCTCTTCCTTATCTCAGCCTGAACACTCCTTAAAACAGTCTCTCCTTTCTCTTTCTCTCTGTCCCTTCCTCCAAAGTCTGTTTGCTTTCATTAAAGCCGCTGAGGCTGTCAGTCAGGTCTGTCTTTAGATTCAAATATGTTTTTATCAGAGCTCTAACTCTGCTTCATAGGAGAATATTTTGGAAAGATACCTGTAGTTTTAAGGGAACTTCTCCAAACCTGATACCATAACACCACTTAGCCTGTAGGTCAAAGTTCACAAACCTCATTAACTTTCTCAACACAGGCTTTCCCTCCCCAGGCAGCTCCACCATTCCCTCTTCTTCCTCCATCCTGGAGACATCTGAAGCCCCCCCGGCCTGTGATCCCAGACCCCCCCCCTACTTCCCTCTTCCTTCTCCTGAGATCCCTCCCTGCTCCAGCCTGGGCCCCCAAGTGGCGCAGTGGTCTAACACACTGCATTTCAGTGCTAGGAGAGGTGGGAAGAGGAGAAGTGGGAAGAAGAGAGGAGAGGTGTCACTACAGACAACCTGATTCGAATCCAGACTGTATCACAACCAGCCGTGATTGGGAGTCCCATAGGGCTGCGCACAATTGGCCCAGCGTCGCCCGAGTTTGGCCGGTGTAGTCCGTCATTATAAATAAGAATTTGTTGTTAACTGACTTGCCTAGTTAAATAAAGGTTAAATAAAAAAATAATTAAAAGCCCTGTGAACCCTTTCTCCCATGTGTTCCAGCCCTGTGAACCCTTTCTCCCATGTGTTCCAGCCCTGTGAACCCTGTCCCCTACTTTCTCCCCTGTGCTCCAGCCCTGATCTAGGGGCGTCAAAACAAGCAGAAGGGTGTGAGTTGATACCAGTTCAGTTCTAATCTGCGCCCTGCTTGGGAAAGCCCCAGCCCCCCCACCAGCCCTAACCCCCTGCTGTTCCTGATTTACAACCAGGGGGTGTCTGTAGTTTACAGTGCCTGTCCAGAGGGCCTTAGGTGTGGGGAGGAGTTGGTCGGTCACTCCCAGGTTGTCCCCTCTGACCCTGGGCCTCTGGTTCCTGACTGCTTCACACCTCTCTTCCTCACCTCTCCTCTTCCCCACTTTTCCTCCCCTCTCCCCTCTCCTTCTCCCCAGTCGAGCCCATTATCCTGTCAGAGACCTCCTCCTCTCAGCAACACAACACGCGTCAGCGTCCGTGTTGTTTTTTACATAGGAACTGTTCAGATTGATAGTGATATGACATCTCAACTTTCATCTTACTGAGAAGAACAGTTTATGAATCCACAGCTGTTAGATAAGAAATGCCTGAAAGGTTTTGGCATTTTTCCATAGAAGTCCATTCTCTACCGCTCTGATTGGCAGGCAGATAGGTGGGGAGGTAGGTGGTGGGCTGGGCTGGAACAGTCACACACAAACCTGCAACATAATATTTAGTTAGTGTTGTCTCTCACTGTGCCCCCCCCCCCCCCCCTATCTACAGTGGGGAGAACAAGTATTTGATACACTGCCGATTTTGCAGGTTTTCCTACTTACAAAGCATGTAGAGGTCTGTAATTTTTATCATAGGTACACTTCAACTGTGAGATCCAGAAAATCACATTGTATGATTTTTTAATAATTAATTTGCATTTTATTGCATGACATAAGTATTTGATCACCTACCAACCAGTAAGAATTCTGTCTCTCACAGACCTGTTCGTTTTTCTTTAAGAAGCCCTCCTGTTCTCCACTCATTACCTGTATTAACTGCACCTGTTTGAACTCGTTACCTGTATAAAAGACACCTGTCCACACACTCAATCAAACAGACTCCAACCTCTCCACAATGGCCAAGGCCAGAGAGCTGTGTAAGGACATCATGGATACAATTGTAGACCTGCACAAGGCTGGGATGGGCTACAGGACAATAGGCAAGCAGCTTGGTGAGAAGGCAACAACTGTTGGCGCAATTATTAGAAAATGGAAGAAGTTCAAGATGACGGTCAATCTCCCTCGGCCTGGGGCACCATGCAAGATCTCACCTCGTGGGGCATCAATGATCATGAGGAAGGTGAGGGATCAGCCCAGAACTACACGGCAGGACCTGGTCAATGACCTGAAGAGAGCTGGGACCACAGTCTCAAAGAAAACCATTAGTAACACACTACGCCGTCATGGATTAAAATCCTGCAGCGCACGCAAGGTCCCCCTGCTCAAGCCAGCGCATGTCCAGGCCCGTCTGAAGTTTCCCAATGACCATCTGGATGATCCAGAGGAGGAATGGGAGAAGGTCATGTGGTCTGATGAGACAAAAATAGAGCTTTTTGGTCTAAACTCCACTCGCCGTGTTTGGAGGAAGAAGAAGGATGAGTACAAGAACACCATCCCAACCGTGAAGCATGGAGGTGGAAACATCATTCTTTGGGGATGCTTTTCTGCAAAGGGGACAGGACGACTGCACCGTAATGAGGGGAGGATGGATGGGGCCATGTATTGCGAGATCTTGGCCAACAACCTCCTTCCCTCAGTAAGAGCATTGAAGATGGGTCGTGGCTGGGTCATCCAGCATGACAACGACCCGAAACACACAGCCAGGGCAACTAAGGAGTGGCTCCGTAAGAAGCATCTCAAGGTCCTGGAGTGGCCTAGCCAGTCTCCAGACCTGAACCCAATAGAAAATCTTTGGAGGGAGCTGAAAGTCCGTATTGCCCAGCGACAGCCCCGAAACCTGAAGGATCTGGATGGAAGAGTGGGCCAAAATCCCTGCTGCAGTGTGTGCAAACCTGGTCAAGAACTACAGGAAACGTATGATCTCTGTAATTTCATACAAAGGTTTCTGTACCAAATATTAACTTCTGCTTTTCTGATGTATCAAATACTTATGTCATGCAATAAAATGCAAATTAATTACTTAAAAATCATACAATGTGATTTTCTGGATTTTTGTTCCGTCACTCACAGTTGAAGAGTACCTATGATAAAAATTACAGACTTCTACATGCTTTGTAAGTGGGAAAACCTGCAAAATCGGCTGTGTATCAAGTACTTGTTCTCCCCACTGTATATCTCTGTCTCTCTCTATCTCTGTCTCTCTTTTTCTATCTCTCTATCTCTGTCTCTATCTCTCTCTATCTCCCACGCTCTCTCCATCTCTCTTCCTTTCTCTCTCTCTCTCTTCCTTTCTCTCTGAGTTTATCTCTGTCTTTTCAGTCTATTATGTCTGTTAAACGTGTAGATTCAATTCCCTGATTGGCTCATTCTTTTAATAGTGTCCCATGAACATGTGGTGACTGTAGTCTTGACTCTGGTAATTGTTTTAAATGTGTCACTCTTTTCAAGTCGTTCTATTCATCTCCTAATTTGAATTGAGGAAGTGTTGATACTCCAAATCCTGTGAACTGAAACGCCATCTCCCATTATAGGGTGTAGTTGGATATCCATTTGATATGTGTATCTCTAAATTGCCTCCCTGCTTCACTGATTGTGAGAGTAGGTTATTGTACATGCATACAGTACACAGGTTACCGTCTCTCTTTCTGTATGTTGTGTGTGTTCCCCCCTCCCCCCTCTCTCTCTCTCTCTCTCTCCCTCTCTCTCCCTCTCTCTCTCTCTCTCTCACTCTTCCCCCCCCTCTGTCTCTCTCTCTCTCTCTCTCTGTCTCTATTTCTCTCTCTCTCTATCTCCCTCTCCCTCTCTCTCTGTCTCTATTTCTCTCTCTCTCTATCTCTCTCTCTCTCTCTCTCTCTCTCTCTCTTTCTCCCTCTCTCTCTCTCTCTCTCCCCCCCCTCTCTTTCTCTTCCTCCCCCTCTATATTCCTCTTTATCATTCTCTCTCTCTTTGTATTCACCTGAGCTTGCCTTGGGGATTCAAATACTGTTTCACTTCTACTTTTCAAACTGCCATCTATTGTCTTCTATTATGTTGGCTGCTAGCCCTGCAGTTAGAGCGCTGGGCCAGTAAAGGTAGCTGGTTTGAATACCTGAGTTCTCTTTCTCTATGTCTCTCTCTCTCTTTCTTTTTCCCTTCCTCCCCCTCTATATTTATCTTTCTCATTCTCTCTCTCTGTCGTGCATTGCCAGTAAAGGTTGCTGGTTTGAATACCTGAGCTGATAAGGTAAAAAAAAATCTGTCAATGTGCTCAAGGTACTTAACCCTAATTTGCTCCAAGGGTATTGTACTACTATGGCTATCTCTTTCTCTAAATACATTTGCTTCCTGATTCTAATAATAGCTCTCCTTCCTCCTTGTCTCTTTCTTCACCTCTATCGTGGGTGAATACGTCTGTTTGTCAGGCCTCTCTAGTCCAGTGTGACAGAGAGGGTCATTGAGCTCCCTGCTAAGTCTTCATCACCTCTCTGTCCAACACTCTCTCACCAAAAAATGATCCTCGACATCCTCTTATTCAAATGATGCAACTGCTGTCCCAGTACCAGATCAGGGCGTGTTCGTACAAGATGAACTGAACCTCCACTTTGGTCTGGTGTATCAACATTGACAATATGAGCTTTAGAGGAGACAGGTGATGTTTTTTAGCTCAGCAGGTCTTGTGGTACACAGCAGACAGGGGTTCAGTCCCAGTGTGTCACATTGGGCCACAGTGACTGAGAGATGAGTCTTAGTAGATTCTTTTCAGAGAGTTTAGGTATGTATAGGGCTTCTGTATGTCTATGAGACACATCAACCCCAACACCTATAGCCTAGTTTACTTTAGCAGTACAATGGCCTTAATACCATTGTATTGGTTTTAAACCAGGGTGGTTTTAGTCCTGGGTGATTAATGGGTTGACAGAGGGATTTGGCCTATGTTTACCCAGAGATAGGTTCCCTTCACTGGGCAGGACAGGAACGCCTGGTGGCCTCCTTTTACCCATTCCTCCTTCTATCAATGTCAATCTCAGTGTTAGTCAATGCGGATGGGCTGTCTGATTAAACCTCCCAGCCTCAGCCTGCTCCTCCAACAGTGTCTGATGTCTAAAATCTACTGTTCAGTAAGAAGTGTGTGACAGAAAAGTTTTTGTGATGGGATCAAATGTATTGGGTCACATACACGTGTTTAGCAGATGTTATTGCAGGTGTAGCGAAATGCTTTTGCTTTTGCTTCTAGTGCAGTAATATCTAACAAGTCATATCTAACAGTTTCACAACATATACCCAAATACACATAAGCTTTATAGTATGCAGTATGCACATATAAGATATTGGTGTTTTATTTCCTTAAAGTGGCTGGTGATTTCTAATCTATGTCTATGGGCAGCAGTCTCTGATGTTCTAGAGATGGTAGTTTAGCAGTCGGTGAGGGACTATGTTGTCAGGTTGTCCTTGTGTAGGTCTATGTGCTCACTGCAGCAGTTATAAACCCTGCCTATGTACAGTCAGGAACACTTTGTCTAATGTCAGTGTAACTGCCTGAATTGGAATGCAAATTAAGTTGAAATGAAACCGTACTCAAAGAACCTGTTCCTCTCTTCCCACCCCTCCCTCCCTCCCTCCCTCCCTCCCTCCCTCCCTTCTCTCTCGTGAGCTACACCTGTCAGACTAGCTGGGGTACCTCTGGATGGAGGACACTACGGAACCTGCCCAACCAGTCTGGTGAGCCGGAGAGAGGAGTGTGCAGCAACAAGGGGCCATCGAGATAGCCTCATTCTCCATAGGTATCTATGGTAAGAGGCTAATGCTAATGCTAGCCAGCTGAAGCATAGACCTGTGCTTGTGTGTGTGCGCACACGTGTGTGGTACGGATCTCCTTAGGCACTCTGTCTTCCCCAGGCAGTCTCATCATTGACAAACTCATTATTTGGAATAGTAGGACTACCTTCATGTGCAGGTACTACAGGTGTAGAGGAGTGGTTAAGAGCCATACACACCTTCCAGGTTACTCTGGTGAAGAAGCACTGCCTCATGTAAAACAGTATGCCTGGTCAGATCACTGCATTCTGTTACAGCATAGGATGTTTATCGGTGGTGCCATCTTGTCTGTCTTTGCCTATGTCCCAAATGACATCCTGTTCCCTATAAGGCTCTGGTCAAAAGTAGTGCACTATGTAGGGCCCTCAAACTCTACTCTGGACCTCGAAGCCAGTTCCACTGAATTTTTTCATTGTTTCTAACCAGGGACTGAGTTGTGCAGGTGTGTGCAATTTTTCAGGTAGAACAGAAAACCAGCAGGCTCCGGACCTTGTAGGGCTCCCAAGTGGCACAGCGGTCTAAGGCATTGTTAAACGACACCGGTATAAATGTAAGAGGCTGTAGATTTCGTCACCTCACTAATCATGACATATGACACAATGCAGAGAGGGTAAGACATGGTGTTGGATGAGTAACGTACACCAGTCAGTCACAACATGTCACAACATGCCTTTATGAGGCGGGGGAGGTGTACTCTCTAGGATATCGGTTGTCTCGGTCGTGGTGGCATCATTTCCTTTCTTGCTGCTGTGCCACTTAGCTAACGTATGACCCAAGTCTATCTCACCCCCCCCCCCCCACACACACACACACACAACCCTCATCCCCCAGTGTGAGAACATCGCCCTCACCTGATTCCCAGACAAGGACACGCCCAATCTGGCATCTCCCAGCCAATCACGTCCCAGAATGCAAATGTGTCATTATATATTCACATATAAACATGCACAACTGTCATATTGGGAGAATTGTAAATATTAAATGGAGAATAATGATATTACAGTTTTATGAGTCTTTCTACTAAACAACAACAACCAGTGGAGGCTGTTGAGGGGAGGACGGCTCATTATAATGGCTGGAACGGAGTCAATGGAATGGCATCGACTACCCGGAAACCCCGTATTTGATGTATTTGATCTCACACCTAAGTGATGATGAAACAATAATGTTTCTAAACACTTCTACATGAATGTGGATGCAACCATGAGTATGGATAGTCCTGAATGAATCGGGAATAATGATGAGTGAGAAAGTTACAGATGTTATTCCCGAAAGACAATGCTAACATCTCACCACTACAATAACAGGGGAGGTTAGCATTTTTGGGCGAGTATGATTTGTAACTTTTTATACAGTATGTTCTGATGAGGGCTGAGACCTTGTCTGTGTATTGTGGTGCAGGTTTATTGATCACAACACGTGGTAGCAGCATTTAATATATATATATACTTAAATTTAACCTTTATTTAACTAGGAGAGTCAGTTAAGAACAAATTCTTATTTACAAAAAAATATATATATATATGTATATATTTTATTTCATAAACACCCAATTCCCCTGTGTGAAAAGGAAATTGCCCCCTTACACTCAATAACTGGTCGTACCACCTTGAGCTGCTATGACTCCAACCAAACGCTTCCTGTAGTTGTTAAACAGTCTCTCACGTTGCTTTGGATGACGTTTGGCCCACTCTTCCATGCAGAACTTCTTTAACTCAGCATCATTTGTGGGTTTTCAAGCATGAACTGCTCGTTTCAAGTCCTGCCACAACATCGCAATTGGGATTGGGTCTGGACTTTGATTAAACCGTTCTAAAACCTCAAATGTGGGATTAGGTCTGGACTTTGACTAGGCCATTCTAAAACCTCAAATGTGGGATTAGGTCTGGACTTTTACTAGGCCGTTCTAAAACCTGTCTTTCGTCCTTTCTTTATTCCCTGAACGATGTGAAGAGCTCATAACGGCCTGAGTCTGGGGTTGTCCAGGATCATCAGTGGTCACCGTAATGAGCCTCTGATTGGTTGTTTGAAGTGGTAATCAGTGTTAAATGTCAAGTAGCCTACTACAGCCTGGGTGGCATACTTATAATTCCACTACAATTCATGCTGGACTATTTCCTTTTGCTATTGTTTTACAAATCATGTTTGCACCCACTATCCTTGTGTAGCACCTATCCAGAGTTACTGTGTTCGTCATCCATGGGTCGTGTCATGAATGTGTCATATTACAAAATGAATGTTAGATTGATATTACTCTTCATTGATTGTTTTGTTCCCATTAATCACACATAAAACTGTTCCCATGTATCAACTCAAAGACGCCACTTCAAAGAAAACATTTACCACACTATCCTCTGTCGAAACTGGGGTTCTATCCTTCAGAGTTAGAGAGAGAGAGGGAGAGTTAGAGGGAGAGTTAGAGGGAGAGTTAGAGGGAGAGTTAGAGAGAGAGTTAGAGAGAGAGTTAGAGGGAGAGTAAGAGAGAGAGTTAGAGGGAGAGTTAGAGAGTTAGAGGGAGAGTTAGAGGGAGAGTTAGAGGGAGAGTTAGAGGGAGAGTTAGAGAGAGAGTTAGAGAGA
>CM042411.1:28580922-28693355 GCA_023634145.1 Thymallus thymallus
AGTTTCGGCCCGTAACCGAAAGGTCGCTGGATCAAATCCCTGAGCTGACAAGGTAAAAATCTGTCATTCTGCCCCTGAACAAGGCAGTTAACCCACTGTTCCTAGGCCGTCATTGTAAATAAGAATTTGTTCTTAACTGACTTGCCTAGTTAAATAAAGGTTAAAAAATTTAATAAAATGAACAGGCCCTTGGGGCATAACTGTAACATTGGATTTGGGTAGGTCAGGTAGTGGCTAAGTAATAGGTATTAGCCAATAGTCTGAAGCCATTGCTAGATATACCTGTTGTCTAGCATGTCCCTGACAGACGATTGGAGTGAAACTGGATTATTGAAAGCACACATGCGCTGGCAAGCACACAAGTGAAACTGGCACATGGCCAGTGAAGTTTCTTGCGAAGAGGAGCCCTGGGAAAAAGGAAGAGGAGAAGAACAAAGGGATGACTAACTGTGTGAGGAGAGAGATCGAGATGTCATGGGAACCTAAAACCTGTCTGACTTGCTTCTTGATTGCTCAGTATGACTATGAGTGTAGTGTAGTGTGTGTGGGAATAATGGTGTCATGGCTGTCAATATTGAATTACATTATTAGTGGCCATATCTTCTTGGGAGAACCCTTAATGTATGTTAGGATAATGCTGTATGAGTGTATTTGAACCTTTTAGAGGGGTTAAGAACCTTTAGAAGGGTTAAGAACTCCCTCTGACCTGCCCTCACTCTCTGTAGCCTACAGCTCCAGATGTTTATAAACAGCATTTCATATTTTTTATATTCAAACTTGAAGAGTCCTACTAGTGATAGTCTGTTTTAGTGTGGTCTGCTTTAGGGTGGTCTGCTTTAGGGTGGTCTGTTTTAGGTTGGTCTGCTTTAGGGTGGTCTGCTTTAGGGTGGTCTGCTTTAGGGTGGTCTGTTTTAGGGTGGTCTGTTTTAGGGTGGTCTGCTTTAGGGTGGTCTGTTTTAGGGTGGTCTGTTTTAGGATAGTCTGCTTAAGGGTGGTCTGTTTTAGGGTGGTCTGCTTTAGGGTGGTCTGCTTTAGGGTGGTCTGTTTTAGGGTGGTCTGTTTTAGGATAGTCTGTTTTAGGGTGGTCTGTTTTAGGATAGTCTGTTTTAGGGTGGTCTGTTTTAGGATAGTCTGCTTAGCGTAGTCTGAGGCGTAGAAGGCTGCCTTAATCAACATCCACGTCTTCGGCGCCCGGGGAACAATAGGTTAACTGCCTTGTTCATGGTCAGGGCATAGCTAAGCTATCTGTCAACAACTGATTTGACCTCTAGTCTAGGGTCAAGCCCAGTGCAACATGTGTTCACTTGTGTCAGAGGTGTAGAGTGACACAATGATATGGTCTAAAACCCCTGATCTCTGACCTCTCTCGACTGGCTATCTATTGGCTGTGATCTCTCTCTTTAGAGGTATTCTCAGGTCATCAGCAGTCAGAGGAAGTGGAAAGGTTTGCTTTTCCCCATTGATAACTTAGCCTGGGTCCCAGTCTGAGACCAGAAATAGACTGACACCCAGGCTACAACTGTCCTTTAAACAAAGCTGTAACACATTTACGCCTGTTGTGCAAGATGGATTTTACACAGATGATAGCCAGATTGCAGTGATAATGTATGAAGGGTGGGTGAGGATTCTTCTCTTGTATTATATCTTCCATCAGTCTTTGAATCGTACACAAAGTCTGTCACATCAAGATGAACATGCACACACACACACACACACAGGCATGCACTCAACCACACACACCTGACATTTCACTACCCCACCCCTTTGAATACAAATGCTTACCTCCCTGGACAGGAAATACACAGCAGTGTTCATGGCCATCCCTCCATCCATGCATCCATCCTATCTCTCAGTGTGAAAATTGGCACAGGATGTTCTCTTAATTTATACATGAAGTGTCCACATTATCATCACAATCAAATCAGATTACACTGGCTATGTCCCAAATGGCAGCATATTACCACATCCCAAGGTAATGTAATGGTACAGAACACTCAGGATCCCCATAGAGAACAATCCTAAATGCCCATCAGCCTCCAGTAGCGGTATTCCTAAACAGACCTTTTAAATCCACAGGCATTCGAGGTTCTAGACATGGTTACAGAAGTCTTTGGAATCACAATATACATGTGTTATTTTATTCAAATGTAGCAGTGATAAATTGTGACAAAGAATATACATTTAGATTTTTTACCCCAGAATTTATTTCCATCACTTCATTCAAACACAGTGTGAAAAAGTAGGCACTATTGACAGAGGGTTTGGTTTGAGATTAGTGACAAAAATATACAATTTCACAAAAATAAACTCTTTACAGATCTGTAAAATTGCTGACCAATTTTTTTTTAATGAACTGTTTAAAACAAACAGAAAGATATATCAGATTTACATTCACTCTTCCACAAGAAGCATAAAAAGCATCTTGCCTGGGTGCCAACCCTCATCTAGCCTGGGTGCCAACCCTCATCTAGCCTGGGTGCCAACCCTCATCTAGCCTGGGTGCCAACCATCACCTAGCCTGGGTGCCAACCCTCATCTAGCCTGGGTGCCAACACTCATCTAGCCTGGGTGCCAACCCTCATCTAGCCTGGGTGCCAACCCTCATCTAGCCTGGGTGCCAACCCTCATCTAGCCTGGGTGCCAACCCTCATCTAGCCTGGGTGCCAAAACTCATCTAGCCTGGGTGCCAACCCTCATCTCCAACCATTGGTCTGGCAATAACATCACTGTACAAAACAACACAAAACCAGACAGGCACACAAGCTATTTAAAGTGAGTGTTAACATTCAAGCAGAAGCTATTCAGCCTCCTATAATGTACACAGTGTATCCTCTAGACTGGGCAGGCTGATACTTCTGGAGATAGACCCGGTAGTGTGGTCAGGGTCAACTAACAGAGAATCAGAGACAGACAGGAGTGTCTCATTCAGGGTGGCTGGTTGGAGACAGGCAGTAGTGTTTCATTCAGGGTGGCTGGGTGGAGACAGGCAGGGGTGTTTCATTCAGGGTGGCGACAGGCAGTAGTGTTTCATTCAGGGTGGCTGGGTGGAGACAGGCAGGAGTGTTTCATTCAGGGTGGCTGGGTGGAGACAGGCAGGGGTGTCTCATTCAGGGTGGCTGGGTGGAGACAGGCAGGGGTGTTTCATTCAGGGTGGCTGGGTGGAGACAGGCAGGAGTGTTTCATTCAGGGTGGCTGGGTGGAGACAGGCAGGGGTGTTTCATTCAGGGTGGCTGGGTGGAGACAGGCAGGAGTGTTTCATTCAGGGTGGCTGGGTGGAGACAGGCAGGGGTGTCTCATTCAGGGTGGCTGGGTGGAGACAGGCAGGGGTGTTTCATTCAGGGTGGCTGGGTGGAGACAGGCAGGAGTGTTTCATTCAGGGTGGCTGGGTGGAGACAGGCAGGGGTGTTTCATTCAGGGTGGCTGGGTGGAGACAGGCAGGGGTGTCTCATTCACTGGGCTGGGTGGAGACAGGCAGGAGTGTCTCATTCACTGGGCTGGGCGGCTTTTTTGTTTTACTGGCTGGAGTGTCTAGTGTAAACAAACAAGTAAAGAAACAAATGAGGTCCCAGAGACAGGAGTGTCATTCCCTGTGGTGACTGGGCTGGGGATTGGGGCAGGGTAGGTCTCCTCACTACTCCAGGAGTGTCATTCCCTGGGGTTGCTCGGCTGGGGGCAGGGGACTGGGGAAGGGTAGGTCTCCTCACTACTCTACACCCTGTCGCAGGCTGGTGTTGATACTGACTGCTCATTACATCAAAGCCTAATACTGTAATCAACACATAGGCCTGGGAGACATTCCCAGTTCACACACAGGTAAGAAGTTAGCACCTAGCCTAGCGCTGTGACTACAGACACTGTTGCATATGAATAGGTCTGGGTCTGTGTGGCTAGGTAGCACAGAACACAAAGGAGAAAAGGCTAACTACCACCTTCTCTCTCTAAACCCACTCACGCTCTGACTATTTCAGTCATTTAGCGACTTACAGTAGTGAGTTCATACATTTTCATACTTTTTTCCCTTATTGGTCCCCCATGGGAATCAAGCCGACAACCCTGCCATTTCAAGCACCATGCTCTACCAACTGAGCCACACGGGACTTTTACACAGAGGAGGTGCAGTGAAGTCTCAGGTAGGGCACCAATCCAGACCATGCAAATGAGTTCATAACATTTACATGATGGCCTTGTCCCACTGACAGGATGCCTGTGATGTACTTGGTTTAATATTATCTCTATTCTTTCGCTTCTTACTTGGTTACCTAAACCTTGTAGGCCTACTTGACAGATACTGTACTTTCATTAGTGACTATCTGTCAAACTGAGCAATCAGGCATGATAATGTTTTGGTGTAATCAAATGTAATCACTAATCAAAGCAGCTCTGTCCACAGAGAGAGAGATAGGGCGAGAAAGCCTGCTCAGACCAGCCCTGAAACCCATCCACAGCTTCTTTGTGAGAATATCCACAGCATCTATACCAATGTCTCCAGACCAGGAGTGAACTAACACGTTTCATAGGCCCATAGAAGCTCATTCCATTCACCACTGCTGGGATGATTCCAAAGCTCCATCACTCTTACAAAGTCTTCATAAGTTAATAAATAATAGTATTTCTGTCCATGACCAATGGGGTCTCTATCTCAGATAAAACAGAAGAACTTCTTCCAGCTGCATTTAGAGAAAGCCTTGGTGCGTCTGTCCGACAGCCGTCTCTTCTTCTCCTTCCTGGCCTTGTGTTTGATGGCAGCAAAGATGGCCGCGTCAAACGCCTCTTTTAAGTTCTTTTGCGTCAATGAAGAACACTCCACGTAGTCCGCCGCTCTGATTTTCTCTGCCATGCTCTGTGCCCGAGGGGTCAGCACCGGTTTAACCCCGCAGTGGTCCAGGTTGATCAGGATGTTGACGTCCAGCAGGAGGTCGGACTGGGTGCCCACAAGGATGATGGGAGCTGATGGGTTGCAGGCTCGGATCTCGGGGACCCACTTGTTGGTGACATTGTGGAAAGAGGCGGGGTTGACCACGCTGAAGCAGAGCAGGAAGACGTCCGTGTGGGAGTAGGAGAGGGAGCGGAAATCATCAAACACCTCCTGGAAATGTCAAGGTAGAGAGAGAGGAAGAGAGAGAGAGAGAGGGGGAGGGGGTAAAGAGAGAGGGGTCAGGTTAGCTGATTCAGCAGAGTGTGTGAATGTGAATGCTGTCTGTGGGTCTGAACAACAACAATGGATGCCGTGAAAGAGAGACACGATGACTCACACAGTATGACATGTAGTGGCCTTTAGAATTAAACACTCCAATCTACTGCTGCTACATGTGAAAGACTGATTGTTTCCTGTCACTAAATCTGTTTGTCAAATTTGTGACTGATTCTACAAAAGCACACGGATGTTTCCGTTCCAACATGTTTCGAACCATTTTCATTAATTTGGACTAATGAGATTCAAGAAAAACCTATTCATTAAGGATGATGTCATTTTCTTATAAAGACAAGAGTCTGATATTCTTACCTGTCCAGCTGTGTCCAGTAGTTGTATTCTGACTGGGGCTCCTTCTACTTGGACTTGACCTGTTGAAGAAAACACAAGAATACAATTATTTTATAACTCAGGTTTGTACATAGTTTGTAAATCATAAGCCCTATTTCCATAAACAATTATAATTTACAGTGCAATAACCTAATACACAACAATACATGCAGTTATTAAATTATTATAAATTAGGCTATTATAAGGTTATAAACGTAGGCTTAAACGGTTTTATGTAATTGTTTTATTTAAGTCATTTGAAGGTACTCACCAGAAAAGACATCAAAGCCGGTCTGTTTGTATTCCGTGGGGTATCCATTTGAGGTGTAACTAACTATCATGCTTGTCTTGCCTACCGACCCGTCCCCCACCAGCATACAGCTGATAGCCGCTGGCTCCCTCTCCAACCTGGCCTCTTGGCTCATCAGTCCGCGTGACGAGGGGACGCAAGATTCTTCACAATAATAATCCATTTGAGGTGGCATGTCCAACAACTAAAATTGAAGAATAGTAACTTTCCAGTGCAGAAGAGATCAGTCTTATGATCCTGGACGGGATGTCTCTAGCATCACTTTGAAGGTTTGTGAATGACGATGTGAGGCCACTTGGTTTTGAGGGAACTTTTCCGCTCAGACAGGTTGTGATTTGCATAGCCCCGCCCCCCGCTAAACGCAGATCAAGAAAAGGTGTGGACTGACACCTAGGTGATGATGAAGCAATGCCCATCTGACTCCCCAGCTAGCACATTTGGTCCCTTGGAAGTTGTGAGATAGTTGGCAAAGAATATATACTTTTTTGTGGCCCCCACCACCATCAAAGTTGCCCATCCCTGATAGATACCGTCTGACAAAAAACCTTGATTGGTTGGTTGACTTCTATTGCATGTTATTTTGAAATATAGGCTACTTCACAAATATTTGCTGTGATATTTGTTTTGAAAGAATGAAGGTAATAATGCAAAGACAAGGCAATAATAATAATAATAAAGTTTACATAGAAATATATTGTGCAACGAATCAAATGTGCAATAAACTACACTGCCTGGCCCCAAAAAAGTCACACACTAATATTTCGTTGGACCGCCTTTAGCTTTGATTACGGCATTCGCCGTGGCATTGTTTCGACAACCTTATGCAGCGTCACAACATTTATTTCCGTCCAGAATTGTATTAATTTTTGGCCGAGATCTTGTAATGACGACGGGAGAGTCGAAGCACTTCCCAAAGACTTTCAATGGGGCTAAGGTCAGGACTCTGGTGGCCAATTCATGTGTGAAAATGGTTAAATAAAACAAATACATGTTGGAAAAATGATTTCATTTTAAATCACTTACAACTAAAAAAACAACTTCATTTTTCTTTTATAGATAACAGAGTTTTACCAGGCGGTTGAGAGGTCAAAATAGGCTGATGCCAGCAATGCCATATTAGAATGCCAATTTGCATAGCATTTTACTAATTTCAACAAAATTACATTGCTTCAAGGGCTTTTTATTGATGAATATTGATTAATTGTCCCAATGGGTCATGAAATGTGGTTTAACCAATATACAGTATGTTGTCTTATATAGTGTCTCAACAATTCAATCATATTTTTCATCAAAATACATATTAGAAAATAAATAAAATGACATACCCCACCATACTATTTATTGACATATCAACCGCCTGGTTGTGCACCGTTTTTTTTTTTAGCCTTTTTACATTTGAACTATTTAGTTTCATATCCCTACTCTTTAAGGTCTCTAGTAACAGGAATGGTTCAATATGAATCCCTCACAAACTGAATTCCTGCCTTTAATCCCATATCTTTGGTGAATGGTTTTGCGTTTTCTTCAATCAGGTACAAGTGAAGATTGGTTCATATCCACTTCTAAATCCATTGTCAAAACATGTTCTACCAGCCGGTTCAGAATAGGGTTAAAGGGTTATGAAGTACAATAATAATGTATATATTTTTTCTTATTTGACTTATCTGCAGTGAATTCAATTTATAATCATCATAAATAGACGGCAGCCCTTTTTGAATATTGGACAAAGTGCGCGTCCTCGAGTCAGACATTAGAACTACAACAGTGTCCTGATCACATGATCATATCCGTGGATCACCTGACCAAACTGGCCCTCCCTTGTACATTTGTATATTTCCAGGAAGCTTCACAAAATTAGGATGTTTTGACTCTTTTTAAATGGATGAGATTGTACCGTTTTCTTTCTTGTGAGCTTCTCTTCTGTTCTGAAACATTTCTCACGAGACGCAGGCAACCTGTTTTTTTTGCAGATTCTAAACAGCTGGCTAGCGCTGTCATGCAATCGCCATGATCTGAAATTGTAGAAGTTAGCCATTAGCTAGGTTTTCTCTGCTTTAGACAATCCCTACGTTTTGCAATGTCTTCTATCCTGGATGAATACGAGGATTCGCAGAACAGCAGGCACCCGGTGCAACACAGTAGCCGCCTGTCTGCTTCCAACATCGGCATAACACACTCCGGTACTGGGGCAAGGCTACGGGCCTCTCAATTGGGTTTTGTTTATGATAAGGCTAGTTGGGACCATCTATATGGTTGAATCTGTACACCAAATTACTTTCATATAACTAATAGAATCCTTATCTGTTAAATGTTTTGCTAGCTTGATACCGATTTGATCACATTGAATAGATTATGTTGGCAAAGATGATGATTGACATAAGTGATTCATGATTCGTTGTAGGGTTCGTGAATGTGAGACTGGAGGAGGAGAAGCCCATATTCAACAAACAGAGGATTGATTTCTCACCCCCAGAGAAGATAAACCACTTCACTGTCTGCAACAATCAGCTATGCATGAGTTTAGGGAAGGACACTCTTCTGAGGTAGGGGACACTTTTATCTGCAACACCCCCCTAGTGATCCAGCGTTATCATGGTCGTGTGAATAGCCCTGTCACCATGCCTGTCCATGCCTCTGTGTAAAACGAGCAGAATGTGTGAATGGTGCTGTTTGTATCTTGATGTGATTGCTAAATGATGGGATTAAAAGGTAAATGAAGGATTAGGCGTTGATCATGTCAGTCATTCAGGGTGATTATGTATCATTTTGGATTGGTGTAATGAGGATATGCATGGATTTGAATGTCTTGTTGCACAACTTTAAAATATCTTTTGAAATAGCTGTGTGTGTTTTCACATAAGATTGTTTACCATATTGGTATCTAAGGTGTTTATTAAGTTTTCCTCTGTATGTTATTCCAGGATTGACCTTGCTAAGCCAGACCAGCCCAACCAGATAGAACTGGGGAGGAAGGATGACAGCAGAGTACACAAGCTCTTCCTGGACCCCACAGGTGAGAATGAAAGAGCTGTTCCTGAACCCCACAGGTGAGAACGAGAGAGCTGTTCCTGAACCCCACAGGTGAGAACGAGAGAGCTGTTCCTGAACCCCACAGGTGAGAACGAGAGAGCTGTTCCTGAACCCCACAGGTGAGAACGAGAGAGCTGTTCCTGAACCCCACAGGTGAGAACGAGAGAGCTGTTCCTGAACCCCACAGGTCCCCAAAGTAGAATACCAGCACAGTACTCCCAGGCAGTAGCAAAAGCGTGACTTTAGATCATTAGAAAGCGTTTGCCAAAAGCCACAAAATTCACCTGAATGGATATCTGCAAATACTGTATATAAATATTGAGGGAGTCCTCTTACATTAGGGAACTTTACAGTCCTATTGATCAAACAACCATGAATAGGTAGTCTCTCTCTCCCTCAGCTGCTTTTACACATCAACAACAAGATCAACAAGTGTTTGCCAGAGAGAGATGAGCTAACATCTAACCAGGGAACAGTAGATAAACCCTCTCAAACTTTTTTAGCTTGTAGTTGGCCGTCAAAATTGCGCTGATAAAGATGGGGAATAATAGCTAACGTTAGGCTCTGTGTTTTTAGCATGCTAAATAAATAGCTACATAAATAGATAAGCTGGCCTATTAGCCACTGTATGACTGACATGAGATCATTGCCCATGCTAGTTTGATTGTATTGAAATTCTCAGCCTTAGTTACATTCGTCTGTTTTTGTCCAAGATATTGAGTCAGTGAAACTGAAACAGTGCATCCCGAAGGGCTGGAGGCAGCGAATAATGTACCAGGCCAGCTGTGATTCACAACCTGATAGCAATATTTGTTGGACTACAAAGACATCTATTGGTGAATTAGTTATGTACTGTATATGAACCATGTATACCAACTATGCCTTACTGTACGTCATGGAGTTCTGAGAAAAAAATAACCTATCTTTAAAACCGCTTATAAAGCATAAACTAGGAATTGTATATTTTTGACTGATATTATGATATTTTCTGTCTTTCATATCTGTGAAGTAGATCTGTCAAAACGTTGTCAGTTTGACTTTAAATGGACTGTTGCCCATTGTCTGTCTAGGTTTTCATAGAGGTATTTCTCAGGTAAATTATCACCAAGCTGTTTTAAATATTGCTAATTGATGTGAGTTAACATACTAAAGAAGTCATTATGGTTGTTAATCGAAGAACCCCAAATGAAAGAAACGTCTGGACCAATTAAATTCACTGCTCTCTCCTCTCCTCCATTGCAGGGTCCAACCTGGTGATCTCTCTCAGTACCAGTTCTAACACTGCTCTCCCCTCTCCTCCCCTGCAGGGTCCCACCTGGTGATCTCTCTCAGTACCAGTTCTAACACTGCTCTCCCCTCTCCTCCCCTGCAGGGTCCCACCTGGTGATCTCTCTCAGTACCAGTTCTAACACTGCTCTCCCCTCTCCTCCCCTGCAGGGTCCCACCTGGTGATCTCTCTCAGTACCAGTTCTAACACTGCTCTCTCCTCTCCTCCCCTGCAGGGTCCCACCTGGTGATCTCTCTCAGTACCAGTTCTAACACTGCTCTCCCCTCTCCTCCCCTGCAGGGTCCCACCTGGTGATCTCTCTCAGTACCAGTTCTAACACTGCTCTCTCCTCTCCTTCCCTGCAGGGTCCCACCTGGTGATCTCTCTCAGTACCAGTTCTAACACTGCTCTCTCCTCTCCTCCCCTGCAGGGTCCCACCTGGTGATCTCTCTCAGTACCAGTTCTAACACTGCTCTCTCCTCTCCTCCCCTGCAGGGTCCCACCTGGTGATCTCTCTCAGTACCAGTTCTAACACTGCTCTCCCCTCTCCTCCCCTGCAGGGTCCCACCTGGTGATCTCTCTCAGTACCAGTTCTAACACTGCTCTCTCCTCTCCTCCCCTGCAGGGTCCCACCTGGTGATCTCTCTCAGTACCAGTGAGTGTCTGTATCTGAACAGGAACACCCAGAAGGTCAGGTCTCTGTCCCGCTGGAGAGGACATCTCATAGAGAGTCTAGGCTGGAACAAGCTACTGGGGACAGAGACCAACACTGGGCCCATCCTAGTGGGAACCAGCCAGGGAATCATCTTTGAGGCTGAGATCTCTGCTTCAGAGGGAAGCCTGTTTAACACCAACCCTGACCAGTACTTCAAACAGGTCAGTGGTAGGATCTGACAATAAATATATGCGATAATACAGTATATCTTCATGTAGGAACATACCCCCAAAATAATAAATTATGTTAATACTGTATGCTTTTTAAAAAGTTGAACCCAAGGAAAGCCATGCTAATCAAACATCTTGACATTCAAACTAATCAACCAGTGCTGAGATTGTTTCATTCATTGGTTGCACTCCTTCATGTGAACTTATCCGCAGACTGCACGCTTTTGTTAACAGCTTTTGTTATTGTATTTGATGTAGCATTTTGAAAGTACATTTGCAAAACTAATCCTTATTATGATGAGTAATGTCATGTAATTGAAACAAAAGGTCCATTCCCTGGAGGAGGATGGGAAGCCAGCTCCAGTATGCTGTATAGAGGTGGAGCGAGGTCTGGAGTCAAAAGTCTTCATCATCGCCACCACCAGGAAGCGTCTGTTCCAGTTCGTAGGCCGCGTGGCAGAGGGGGCAGAGCAGCAAGGCTTCAGCTCCATCTTCTCACAGAACCAGGTCTGTTAAAACAGCATTTTAAAACAACAGGGCTGTGTCAGAAATGACACCCTATTCCCTATATAGTGCACTACTTTTGGTCAGAGCCGATGAGGTTCTTTATAACTTGTTATAACCTTATATGAACCCTTTATTGTGTCTTATGACAAGGTTTATAATATGCTATGTCTACTACTACTAGGAGCTGCTGCCCAGCTTCCAGGAGTTTCCTTTTAACATGGGCTACAGTGAGATCACCTTCTACACCTCCAAGCTCAGGTCCTGCCCCAAGGCCTTCGCATGGATGATGGGTAACGGAGTTCTCTACGGTACGCTGGACTACGTCAGGCTGGACTCGCTACTCAGTGATGTGCAGGTACTGTTTTTATATATTTAGGCTAGTATACTTTGTATATATCATGTGCTGTAGTGGTAAGCTCCCCACTGGTAATATGGGTGTTCTGAAGGTCTATTTGTCACTGGTCTTTCAAAATAATCCTATTGTATTCTAGAAATTCATATTGTTGCTGCACTTATTATTATTTTAAATAACTCTCCCTCCCTCCCTCCCTCCCTCCCTCCCTCCCTCCCTCCCTCAGGTGTGGGATTACACCCCAGACATAGACTTCAGTTTCAACAAGCCCATCTCCATCGTGTTGACTCAGTTTCACTTTCTACTCCTCCTCCCAGACCGCGTCAAGGCCATCTGCACCCTCAACGGACAGGTGGCCACACAGACACGGACACACACACACACACACACACACACACACACACACACACACACACGGGACTCTGCTGCCGGGTTACTGTTGGGTCTAGGCCGGGTTACTGTTGGGTCTAGGCCGGGTTACTGTTGGGTCTAGGCCCTGTTACTGTTGGGTCTAGGCCCTGTTACTGTTGGGTCTAGGCCCTGTTACTGTTGGGTCTAGGCCGGGTTACTGTAAAAGCACTTAAGCTGCGTTCACAAAGGCGGCCCAATTCTGATATTTTTTCCACCAATTGGTATTTTTACCAATCACATTGTATCTTTTCACATCAACTCTTTTTCAGAGCTAATTTGATTGTTCAAAAGACCAGTTAGAGAAAAACAATTCAAAATTGGGCTGCCTGTCTAAACTAGGGTTGAATATGTTCCCGGTATTTTACAAACGTTCCATCCCGAGAATAAATCACATTTCTCCCGGGTAACCCTGTATTTCCCTCCAAAACCAGAAGTGTCATTCAAAAGGATTATAAACATCTTTGAAATGCAAGAGAAAGGACATAATATTACTTAGGAGTCCGGGCGCAATTTATATTTTTGCCACTAGATGGCAGCAGTGTATGTGCAAAGTTTTAGACTGATCCAATGAACCATTGCATTACTGTTCAAAATGTTGTATCAAGTCTGCCCAAAAGTGCCTAAATGGTTTATTGATACATTTTCAAGTACATAACTGTGCACTCTCCTCAAACAATAGCATGGTATTCTTTCACTGTAATAGCTACTTTGTAAATTGGACAGTGCCGTTAGATTAACAAGTATTTAAGCCTTCTGTCCATATAAGATATAGTTGAAGTCGGAAGTTTACATACACTTTAACCAAATACATTTCAACTCAGTTTTTTACAATTCCTGACATTTAATCTTAGTAAAAATTCCTTGTCTTAGGTCAGTTAGGATCACCACTTTATTTTAAGAATGTGAAATGTCAGAATAATAGTAGAGAGAATGATTTATTTCAGCTTTTATTTCTTTCATCACATTCCCAGTGGGTCAGAAGTTTACATACACTCAATTAGTATTTGGTAGCATTGCCTTTAAATTGTTTAACTTGGGTCAAACGTTTCGGGTAGCCTTCCACAAGCTTCCCAAAATAAGTTGTGTGAATTCTGGCCCATTCCTCCTGACAGAACTGGTGTAACTGAGTTAGGTTTGTAGACCTCCTTGCTCGCACACGCACAGGTCTCCTTCCTGAGCGGTATGACGGCTGCGTGGTCCCATGGTGTTTATACTTGCGTACTATTGTTTGTACAGATTAACAATTGTTGGAAGTATTACTTGTCATGCACAAAGTAGATGTCCTAACCGACTTGCCAAAACTATAGTTTGTTAACATGAAATCTGTGGAGTGGTTGAAATGACTTCAACCTAAGTGTATGTAAACTTTCGACTTCAACTGTATGTCTATGTCCTGGGAAATGTTCTTGTTACTTACAACGTCATGCTAATCACATTAGCGCACGTTAGCTTAACCGTCCCGAGGGCGGGGACACGATCCTTTAGAGCATAACGCTCTGTCTGGATTTGATTAGAGCTTTGATCAGCATGAAGAGAGAGAGAGATAATTATATTATACCGTTTTCTCACGGTTATTTATCCCGGGAAAAGGGAGTGGTTTTGGCCAGTAAATCTCGGTAAGCGGGTTCCTGCCATTCAACCATAGTCTAAACACAGTCTCAGTGACAACTGCTGATGTTGGATTTGTCCAAAATGGCACCCTATTCCCTATGTAGTGCACTACTTTTGACCAGGACCCCTTTATGAATATATTTGATTGATTTATGTATTGATTGACAGGTGGTATACGAGGATGTATTCCCTGATAAGTTTGGCACCCTAAAGAAGATGATCAAGGACCCAGCAGGAGGCCTGGTATGGATCTACACTGAGAAGGCCGTCTTTAGGTACGTTTACATTACATTAGAGTTTTTAGTCATTTAGCAGACACTCCTCCCACAGAGACTTACAATCAGTGCATTCAACTAGGATCGGTAGAACAACAACATATCACAGCCGTTCCTAGTTAAACCTTGTTCAGCCACTATCTGTGGAATCAGACTAGATCTGCCATTGCTAGTTAAACCTTGTTCAGCCACTGTCTGTGGAATCAGACTAGATCTGCCATTGCTAGTTAAACCTTGTTCAGCCACTATCTGTGGAATCAGACTAGATCTGCCATTGCTAGTTAAACCTTGTTCAGCCACTATCTGTGAAATCAGTGCTAGAAATAAAACACACATGAGAGAGTGTGAAAGACAAGCACATCAGTAAGGTTTTTTTCTCTCTCTCCAGATACCACATCCAGAGAGAAGCCAGGGATGTGTGGCAGATGTACATGAGCATGAACAAGTTTGACCTGGCTAAGGAGTACTGCCGGGACCGGCCAGAGTGCATGGACATGGTCTTGGCTAAGGAGGCAGAACACTGCTTCCAGAACAAACGCTACCTGGAGAGTGCTAAGTGCTACGCTCTGACCCAGAACTACTTTGAGGAGATTGCGTTGAAGTTCATCGAGGCGAAACAGGAAGAAGCTCTGAAAGAGTTCCTTCTGAAGAAACTCAACAATCTGAAACAGGTAGGATGTTTTAGGTGACGTAGTCTGTCCAAAATGACACCCTTTGGGCTCTGGTGAAAGTACTGCAATATATAGTGTATACGGTGCCTTTTGGGGCAGATACTTATTTTGTGTGATCTGAGGTAACTTGTAACTAAACTCTTTTGTGTGTTTTTAACTATAATGGACTGTGTTCTTTATCATGTTACCCCTCCTTGCAAACCAAATTTCCCCCTGGGGACAAAACGTTTAATTGATGAATTGAAACAGAGTGAGAAGACCCAGATCACCTTACTGGTCACCTGGCTGACTGAGCTCTACCTGAACCACCTGGGGCTTCTACAATCAGACGAGGGGAAACATGGGGTGTTCCAAGAGACGCGTGATGAGTTCCGGAAGTTCCTCAGTAGCTCAAAACACAAGGAGTGTCTCTATAACAACCGTACAACCATCTACGACCTGCTGGCTAGCCATGGCAACGTGGACGACATGGTCTACTTCTCTGTCCTCATGCAGGTATCTTATGATGCTTTTTATCCAGGGTTGGGCTCATTAAATTTCTAGTAAATTCAGAAAGTGAACCAAATTCCTATATATAATTTCTATTTGATAATGTAAAACACAATACAACCACACATGTGGATAATGCATTTAAAATCATAGAGGATGACAAAAAAAGTTTGAAAAGTCCATTGGGGTCCTCTTAAATAAATGTCTCTAATCATTAACAAACAATAGCATAACATGCCTAGGCTACAGTATAGACCTAGGCTTACTTGGGTTCCAGATCTAATAATAATGAATACATTTATGAATCTGTCAAGCGCTTTTCAAAGAATCTCAAATTGCATGAAATGTAAATCATCCGTCAACAAATGTAAATGGGGAGATTGAAAGACTCAGTCGGCTTGGAACGAACGTTGAGGCAATTTGGGTTGGAAAGGCAGTGTAGGTTCAGTGGAGAGGGCATCGATGGGACGGCCAAGGAGAAACAAAGAGCTCTTCAACAGCTGCTTCACTGGTACTGGTCCTCCATTGCCAGGAATGTAGCACCCACCAGGGTGATGCCACGGGTGCTGAAAAGCATTTAAGAGAATTTCAGTATATTTCCTGAATTGACTGGAATTGAAATAGAATTTATTATATATATAGTATTTATTCGTTCTCTCTTTTTGTCTCTAACAGTGTTCATTTTGTCTAACTATGACAAAAAATACTCAGCAGTGACCTATTTTTCCTGACTAAAACTATGACAATAAAAAAACCTTGACTCAATTCAGCCACAAGAGCATTAGTTAGGTTGGGCACTGATGTTGGGTGATTAGGCCTGGCTCACAGTCAGCGTTCAGGTCTCTGTGCAGGCCAGTCAAGTTCTTCCACACCATTCTCGACAAACCATTTCTGTTTGCACGGTGGCATTATCATGCTGAAACCGGAAAGGGCCTTTCACAAACTGTTGCCACAAAGCACAGAATCGTCTAGAATGTAATTGTATGCTGTAGCATTAAGATTTCCCTTCACTGGAACTAAGGGGCCTGAACCATGAAAAACAGCCCCAGACCATTATTCCTCCCCCACCAAACTTTACAGTTGGCATTATGCATTGGGGCAGGTATCGTTCTTCTGGTCGCCGCCAAACCCAGATTTGTCCGTCGGACTGCCAGATGGTGAGGTGTGATTCATCACTCCATAGAACGCATTTCCACTACTCCAGAATCCAATGGCCGCAAGCTTTATACCACTCTAGCCGACGCTTGGTATTGCGCATGGTGATCTTAGGCTTGTGTGTGGCTGCTCGGCCATGGAAACCCATTTCTTGAAGCTCCCGACGAACAACAGTGCTTGTGCTGACGTTGCTTCCAGAGGCAGTTTGAAACTCTGTAGTGAGTGTTGCAACCGAGCACAGACAACTTTTACGCTCTTCAGCACTCGGCGGTCCCATTCTGTGAGCTTGTGTGGCCTACCACTTCACGGCTGACCTGTTGTTGCTCCTAGGCATTTCCACTTCACAATAACAGCACTTACAGTTGACTTGGGCAGCTCTAGCAGGGCAGACATTTTACAAACTGATTTGTTGGAAAGGGGCATCCTATGACTGTGTCACGTTGAAAGTCCCTGAGTTCTTCAGTAAAGCCATATTACTGCCAATGTTTGTCTATGGAGATTGCATGGCGTTGCGCTCAATTTTATACACCTGCCAGCAAAGGGTGTGGCTGAAATAGACGAATACACTCATTTAAAGGTGTGTCCACATACTTATCTATATATAGTGTATGTACTGCACATGAAGGCAGGGTAAAGTGACTAGGTATCTGGATAGATAATGAAGGCAGGGTAAAGTGACTAGGTATCTGGATAGATAATGAAGGCAGGGTAAAGTGACTAGGTATCTGGATAGATAATGAAGGCAGGGTAAAGTGACTAGGTATCTGGATAGATAATGAAGGCAGGGTAAAGTGACTAGGTATCTGGATAGATAATGAAGGCAGGGTAAAGTGACTAGGTATCTGGATAGATAATGATAATGTGTAAAATAATGAATGGAGAAGCAGAAGTGAAAAATGTGTGTTTGTGCGTCTATTGGAAAAGATGAATGCTATTTGTTGAATATTAGGAGTACAGTAATATTTATGGCATTTTTGTTAAGCTTAGTTTACCCCCTTGACGTTTATGATGGGGAGAAAATCAGAGTTGTAAATTGTTTAATCTGTAGCCAAGGCTTTATAGCCTATATGGTTAATTACGGCTAGCATTGGTTACAATCTGCCACAAGATCACCGGCTAATTTATATGAGGGTATAGTGTGAATGTGCACATCATGGAAGTTAGAGGTAGCCTAAATATGAATTATTATGTCACTAATATGGCTGTGACTAAAACTAGACTAAAATTGTCCAGAGTTTTAGTTGACTGATAATAACTCAAACTAGACTAAAGTTGTCCAGAGTTTTAGTTGACTGATAATAACTCAAACTAGACTAAAGTTGTCCAGAGTTTTAGTCGACTGATAATAACTCAAACTAGACTAAAGTTGTCCAGAGTTTTAGTTGACTGATAATAACTCAAACTAGACTAAAGTTGTCCAGAGTTTTAGTTGACTGATAATAACTCAAACTAGACTAAAGTTGTCCAGAGTTTTAGTTGACTGATAATAACTCAAACTAGACTAAAGTTGTCCAGAGTTTTAGTTGACTGATAATAACTCAAACTAGACTAAAGTTGTCCAGAGTTTTAGTCGACTGATAATAACTCAAACTAGACTAAAGTTGTCAGAGTTTTAGTCGACTGATAATAACTCAAACTAGACTAAAGTTGTCTAGAGTTTTAGTCGACTGATAATAACTCAAACTAGACTAAAGTTGTCCAGAGTTTTAGTTGACTGATAATAACTCAAACTAGACTAAAGTTGTCCAGAGTTTTAGTTGACTGATAATAACTCAAACTAGACTAAAGTTGTCCAGAGTTTTAGTTGACTGATAATAACTCAAACTAGACTAAAGTTGTCCAGAGTTTTAGTTGACTGATAATAACTCAAACTAGACTAAAGTTGTCCAGAGTTTTAGTTGACTGATAATAACTCAAACTAGACTAAAGTTGTCCAGAGTTTTAGTCGACTGATAATAACTCAAACTAGACTAAAGTTGTCCAGAGTTTTAGTCGACTGATAATAACTCAAACTAGACTAAAGTTGTCCAGAGTTTTAGTCGACTGATAATAACAAAAACTAACGAAGGATGAAATGACTCAAATGTGACTAAAATAATGGTACGACAATTTTATGCCACTTTTTATTTCTGTTTCATATAAAGTATGTCTATCTGCTGCTGTATTTTTCTGGGATTAAGAAAGAATCTATATCTATTTAACTATCTCTCTAGGACTATGAGAGGGTGATCTCCCACCACTGTCAGCATGATGACTATAGCGCCGCCCTGGAGGTGCTTTCTAAGCACTGCGACGAGAAGCTCTTCTATAAGTTCTCCCCCGTCCTCATGCAACACATACCTAAGAAGGTGATTAAACTGCTTAGAAATGTGTTGTTGTTATTATTGTCTTCATGTGTTCAAGTACAGTTTGACATGCCATACAATACCATACTTTATTTTCATTTATTTGGGGGAAATTCATGGCTTGTAAAGTGCTGATTGTGTATTCGTGAAAGGGATATTGAATTAATTAATGAACAATAAATATACCTTTTTAATAACCATAAAAGGTGGTGGATGCCTGGATCCAGATGGGTAGCAGGCTGGAGCCTAAGAAGCTGATCCCAGCCCTGGTCAACTACAGTCAGATGGGTTCTACACAACAGATCAACGAGACCATTCGCTATATGGAGTTCTGTGTCTACCAGCTCACTGTGACAGAAGAGGCCATACACAACTACCTGCTGTCCCTCTATGCCAAGTACAAACCTGAAAGTCTCCTGTGGTACCTGGAACAGGTAGGTTCAAGGCTGTGTCCGTCTCAAATGGCACCCTGTTCCCTATATAGCGGAACCGAGGACACTCAGACCAAATGTCTATTGATAATTGTAATTTACTTTTTTTATCATGTTTATTTTATTCTAGTTTAAGTGTCATAGGGTATCTGGAAAGTAAATATATAATACATTAAAATATAATATTATTATTAACACAAACGTATATTATTTTATTATTAATAAATAAAATGTGTTGTTATTGACAGGCTGGGACCCACACGTCAGACATCCACTATGACTTAAAGTATGCCCTGAGGCTGTGTGCGGAACACGGATACCTCCAGGCCTGTGTTCTGGTCTATAAGATCATGGAGCTGTATGAGGAAGCTGTCGATCTGGCCCTACAAGTGAGTGTCTGGGCTAGTTTTGATGAATATGTAGATAACTGTTGATCATTTGATATTAACAGGATATTGCAAGATAAGAAAGTGCAAATAGTGGAATACACCATCAATACATCATTCAATATATACATACATTATCTCAATATATGCATACATTATCTCAATATATGCACACACGATCTCAATATATGCATACATTATCTCAATATATGCATACATTATCTCAATATATACATGCATTATAACATTTTATTTGTTAAATGCTTAGTAAACAACAGGTGTAGATTAACAGTGAAATGGATACTTAGGGGCCCTTCAACAATGCAGATAGAAAGAAAACAGTAATAATAGAATTCTCACTATTTTGCATATAGTCTTATGGTTTGGCTTGGCTTGGCTTGGCTTGGCTTGGGCGTAGAAGCTGTTCAGGGTCCTGTTGGTTCCAGACTTGGTGCATCGGTACCGCTTGGTGTGCGGTAGCAGAGAGAACAGTCTATGACTTGGGTGGCTGGAGTCTTTGACAATTCTTAGGGCCTTCCTCTGACACCACCTGGTATAGAGGTCCTGGATGGCAGGGAGCTCGGCCTCAGTGATGTACTGGGCTGTACACACTAACCTCTGTAGGGCCTTACTGCCGGATGCCAAGCAGTTGCCATACAAAGCAGTGATGCAGCCAGTCAACATGCTGTAAATCTTGCTTTTTGTATAACTTTGGCCCATGCCAAATCTTTTCAGTGTCTGGGATGATGGTGTTGATATGAGCCATGACCAGCCTTTCAAAGCATTTCATGGTTACAGATGTAAGTGCTACAGGGCGATAGTAGTTTAGACAGGTTACCTTGGCTTTCTTGGGCACAGGGACTATGATGGTCTGCTTGAAACAGGGTCAGGGAGAGGTTGAAAACGTCAGTAAAGACACTTGCCAGCTGGTCAGCGCATACTCTGAGTAAGTGTCCTGGTAATCCATCTGGCCCTGCAGCCTTGGGAATGTTAACCTGTTGAAAGGTCTTACTCACATCTGGTAGCCTCGCTTCACTGGGCAGCTCACGGCTGGGTTTTCCTTTGTAATCCGTAATAGTATCCACATCGAACAACCGTCAGAGCCGGTGTAATAGGATTTGATCTTAGTCCTGTATTGACGCTTTGCCTGTTTGATGGTTTGTCGTAGGATGTAGCGGGATTTCTTATAATCTCCTGAATTAGTGTCCCACTCATTAAAAAAACATTTGTCAAGCGGCTGGTGCAACTCTTCTCCTGTGCTGTTTTCCCTCTCCTTCCAGGTGGATGTGGACCTGGCCAAGTCGTGTGCTGACCTACCTGAGGATGATGAGGAGTTGAGGAAGAAGTTGTGGCTGAAGATCGCCCGTCATGTGGTGCAGGAGGAGAAGGATGTGAAGAAGGCCATGAACTGTCTGTCCAGCTGTAACCTGCTCAAGATAGAAGATATACTGCCCTTCTTCCCAGACTTCGTCACCATAGACCACTTCAAGGTAATACTGTAATCAAATATTTAGGTCCAGGATCTAAAACAAACAAACACACAAGACAGTATTTGAGTTGCACTTAATTTACCTAGGAGCTTGCACTTTTGGGACTATTCTATTGGTTCCATTGTACCAGCTAAACCAAATGCGTTGTATTTATGTAATCTCGGCATCCAGCACCAAATCTCAGCTTCTAGTAAGTATTTTACATGTATATGTGTTTCTATGTCCCTCCACACCATCTCTCCCTCCCTCCCTCCCTCCCTCCCTCCCTGCAGGAGGCTATCTGCAGCTCTTTAGAGGAGTACAACCAGCACATAGACGAGCTGAAGCAGGAGATGGAGGAGGCGACGGAGAGTGCCAAGCGGATTAGAGAGGACATCCAGGAGATGAGGAACAAGTACGGTGTGGTGGAGAGCCAGGAGAAATGTGCTGCCTGCGACTTCCCCCTCCTCAACAGACCCTTCTACCTGTTCCTCTGTGGTCACATGTTCCACTACGACTGCCTTTTACAGGAGGTCAGTATGCAAACCCATTTTATTTGATCCTATTTCAAGAACAGTTGGCTAACAATATATACCAGTAGGTCAGTAACACATCCTTTTTTATCTTGACCTTTGACCCTATTTCAAGAAGAGTTAGCTAACAATGTATGCAGACTAAACTAGGGATCTTTCCTCAGGTGAGCCCTCACCTGTCCACCTACAAGCAGGCTAAACTAGATGAGATGCAGAAGAAGCTGGCTGCAGCCACTCAGACCTCCAAGTCCCGCCACCGCCCCGCCCCCAAGGAGAAGGAGGTGGGTGACACCGCCAGCCTGGGGAAAGGAAGCGCCGGTATCAGCCGAGAGCAGATCAAGTCCGACATCGATGACATCATCGCCTGCGAGTGTGTGTACTGCGGTGAGCTGATGATCAAGTCGATCGACAAGCCATTTATTGATCCACAGAAGTTTGAGGAGGAGAACTCCAGCTGGCTCTGAAATGGATGGTTGGACCTGCCTGAAAATGGACCGGTTTGAAATGGCAGACTTGAGGTGGCTGTCTGAATTTGAACGGGTCTGAAATGGACTTGAGCTGCCTTTCTGAAATGACAAGTGAAATGAAGTGGAAATGTCTGAAATGTTGACTGAATGCGCAGCTTGTGATGTCTGTAATGGAATATCTCTGTGTGATAATGGGAAGTATAGCCACCACTGCACAGTTCCTGGTGATGGATACACATGGGAGAGGGGAAGAATGCAGGAGCTCCTTAATAACCTTAATATATAAGACTATATTCTAGTCTCTCTCATCCTTCTCTCTCTCTCTCTCGTTTTTCTGCGATGCTTCAAACTGTCAGTCTCTCACACACATTGCTTTATTTGAAATTACTACAGTAGATCAGTTAACCATCTTTACATTCGCATCTGTCTGAATTAACAAAATAACTCAGATATTTTCTCTGAAATTAAATTGATAAATTCAGATTTATAAATCTCAACTGGTATTAGTTAATTCCACTGGCTAGTGACGTGAATAGTACCATAAAATGTATGTCATGTGTTTGCTATTAGTGTCACTTATGGTGTGACAGTTCATTCTGTTGTGATACCCTCTGAGGTCAGGTCAATGTAACCCCACTTTGCTATGGTTTGCTAAATGCGCTTATGAAAATTAAACAAATCTTCCAATCGGTCTATGGAATTGTTATATTTCAAGTGTTTGAATGTTATGAATTCCTCTGATGGAGTGAGGGACTTTCTATCTGAATGCCGAAAGGTGAGTAAGAAAATTGAAAGTTATGATTTTATTCTGGGGATTGAGTGAGACGCCTTCCTCTCATAAATATGCAGCAACTGACAACGCCAGGGAAATAGCCCAGTGTTTACAGTGTCATCAATGCACAAGCATTTTCTCTGCACTGTTGCACTGCTATTGAGGATGTTAAGTTACATTCAAATCCAAAATCAAATCAAATGTATTGGTCACATACACGTGGTTAGCAGATTATTGCGGGTGTAGCGAAATGCTTGTGCTTCTAGCTCTGACAGTGCAGTCATATCTAACAAGTAATATCTAACAGTTTCACAACATATACCCAAATACACATAAATCTAAGTAAGGACTGGATTGAGAATATATACATAATGTCAGGGTGGCATTGGTCTAAGATACAGTGGCATAGTAAGCTTTATAGTATGCAGTAAACACATAAGAGATTGGTGATGCTTTATGTAAACACGGTTAAGTGACTAAGATACCGAAGAATAGTATAGCGTACAGTTTAAACATATGAGATGAGTAGTGCAAGATACGTAAACATTATTAAAGTGACTAGTGTTTCATTTCCTTAAAGTGGCAGGTGATTTCTAATCTATGTCTATAGGCAGCAGTCTCTGATGTGCTAGAGATGGTTGTTTAGCAGTCGGTGGCGAAGTATAGAGTACAATACAGTATATACATATGAGATGGGTGATGCACTATGCACACACATATTGAGTGACTAAGAGGCATTGCAGCATGTATTGTGTGCAATTTATATATCATATATCAAATCAATCATAAAACCGACAAAAAAAATAACAAAAGTTACCGACTAGCGATACTTGTTACGAGATTCCCTACGAGTGACGTAACATGTAGCTCGGTAATCTTCGGGAGTAGCGGACTCCACCAATAGAGTAGGCTCGGAAACGGTAATGTCGTATAAATCACCTCTAATGGGCAAAACGTTTTAAAATGTTTCTGTTGATATATTTCCGCAGCAATTCCATTGAAGAGGAGATACGAAATCGTCACTCTCTCTGTTACAGACAGCGACTCAGACCCGCCGTCTTGGAGTCAGAGAACTGAGAGTCGGCAGCTGTTATGAGAAAGTGCAAAACGGTTTACAGGGTCAGCTACAGTACAGCGCCCCCTATGTGTTGTTCACCGTTACATTATCATTCAATCATCTCTATATGATGGAACCAGTAAACAAACCCATAAGCCACATTTGACCATATTTGCAATTTAGACATACAAAGAAATGCAGCCACCTGGCTAAAACAAGCTCTTATAAGTGACCTTGGATCAGTCTTTCCTTTTATATGGACTGGTGGACCTGACCCTAAATCAGCTCTCCTGCTCTTGGATGCTTTGTGGATTTCTTGGAGGGGCTAAAGTTCATTGTAGATTATATGGAGAGCATTTGCATCAGCCAAGAACTTTGTCCTAACCAATGCCAAAAAGGTAAAGTGTGCATGCATGTGTATTTTCCCTCAGGAAAATCTGTATATTAATGTTGATGTTCTCCCCATCTCCAGCTGGCCCACCAGTACATGCGTGAGGTGGGTAGAGCACCCATCCAAGCCTAGAAGAACTGTAAGGAGACCCTTCCCCGCGCCAGGAGACCGACTAAGGAAATGATCCTCTACTGGAAGAAATATGAGAAGATGGAGAAGAAACACAGGAAGAGAGCCAAGAAAGAGGCTCTGGAACAACGCAAACTGGACGAGGTGATGAGAGACTGTGGAGCACAACCTACTATACAAACCATAGTTATACTGACCTCTAAATGTCACACAGGGTTTACTCACTGAGCTCCTAAACAGGCAGCACTCCAGTACAATAACTGAGGCGGCCTGTAAAACAACTGGGCTGTAAAACAACTGGCCTGTGAAACAACTGGCCTGTAAAACAACTGGCCTGTAAAATGTAAAATGAGTGTTTGCTTGATTCCATAATACACCATAACACTTACCTCAGTGTCATAAGACAACCCTTACATCTCCACTTCTCTCCCTCCAGGCGAAGCGCCAGCAGCGTAAGATATATCCAAGACATTGTAAGTCGCAGGCCCTAAGGAACGCTAAAGAGGCCTACGAGATACACCAGACCACAGTAAGTACCAGTAGTACCCAACACCCCATCATCATGAGGCCTACGAGATACACCAGGCCACAGTAAGTACCAGTTGTACCCCAACACCCCATCATCATGAGATCCATAATGATGACCCACATAGTCCAGAGGAGGCTGGTGGGGAGATATATAGGAGGATGAGCTCATTGTAATGGCTGGAATGGAAGGAATGGAACCGTATCAAACAGATGGAAACACCTGAAAACCACGTTTGACTCCGTTCCATTTGTCCCATTCCATCCATTACAATGATCCTGTCCTCCACCACCAGCCACCACTGACAGACATAAACACTGAGAACACGTCCAAAGGGATTCCCTGGCCGGCATTCTAAATGCAGACTGTCCCCTCTTTCTCCCTGTAGACGAGTCTCTTTGACGAGGAGGCTAAGGACAGTCACTGTGCCTCCCTGCACCAGGCCGGAGAGGACATCCCCCAGCCAACCATCTTCAATGGGAAACTGAAGGGCTACCAGCTGAAAGGCATGAACTGGCTGGCTAACCTCTACGAAACGGGTGCGTAAGAACTGAAAAAAATCTACTTTTCTTTCTCCTGTCTCTCTCTCTCTCTCGCTCTCTCTTTGTTACTTTCTCTCGGTCCCTTTGCCGGTCTCTCTCTCTCATCTCCCTCTCTTGGCTTACATTTTTCATGTAATGACTGATTGTGATGTAATTCCTGGTTCTCTCTCCGTAGGGTATCAGTGGTATCCTAGCAGATGAGATGGGTCTGGGGAAGACTGTTCAGAGCATTGGCCCGCTGAGGTAAGCTCTCACACCTAGCTCAGATACAAACTGTATGTCAAATACCATTTGCCTGGTGAAATGGAACATGTACAAAGGAACCAACCAAACATTGGATGAACTCAGCAATACACTATTGTGTTTGCACTTGGCCTGCATAGCTGCAATGTAAAAAAATGTCATTATTTTTTATGGGCAATTGTTGATGAATGGGACCATTCCAGCTGATTACATGTGTCTCTCGGGCCCTAAGTTGTTTTCAATGCAAGGGCAAGTAGAGGGACATTTGGGGAATGTCAGTCCACTGTTTTGAGCCCCTGTCCCATAGGAAGACAGCTGTGCCTTGTGTTTTTAATGTTAACACACTTGTTGTGGTGACTGACTGAGTGTGGTTCTGTCCCCTCTGCAGCGTGACAACATCTGGGGTCTGTTCCTCATCATCTCTCCTGCCTCCACACTGAATAACTGGCACCAGGAGTTTACACGCTTTGTCCCCAAATTCAAGGTGAGACATCAGGATCCCACCGCTAACCTGACACCAACAGCACTGTAGGACACACCTAGATACAGCAGGGACATGGTCCCCTCTTTCATACTCTTTCTAACCATGAACCTCTCTTTCTCTGTTAATTCACTGTGTTGTATATGTGAGGGTTTAGATAGATAGATAGATAGATAGATAGATAGATAGATAGATAGATAGATAGATAGATAGATAGATAGATAGATAGATAGATAGATAGATAGATAGATAGATAGATAGATAGATAGATAGATAGGCAGATATATAGATAGATAGATAGATAGATAGATAGATAGATAGATAGATAGATAGATAGATAGATAGATAGATAGATAGATAGATAGATAGATAGATAGATAGATAGATAGATAGATAGATAGATAGATAGATAGATAGATAGATAGATAGATAGATAGATAGGTACTTTATTGATCCCCCGGGGGGGAAATTTCACTGTGTTGTATATGCGAGGGGTTAATTCACTGTGTTGTATATGTGAGGGGTTAATTCACACACTCTTCCTCTCTCCTCCTCCACACACCCTCCTCCTCTTCTGACCCAACACCAATGGAAACACACACAAAGGAGTTTCAGCCAGTATGAGTGATTCATTACGGTCACATATTTTAACAATCTCCAGTCAGAGTTCAGATGTTTTCGGACTATTGCACGCTCCCTCAACTTGAGACATCTGTGGCATTGTGTTGCAACAAAACTGCACATTTTAAAGTGACCTTTTATTGTCCCCGGCACAAGGTGCACCTGTGTAATTATCCTGTTGTTTAATCAGCTTCTTGATATGCCACACCTGTCAGGTGGATGGATTTTCTTGACAAAGGAGAAATGCTCTTTAACAGGGATGTTAACAAATTTGCACACAACGTTTGAGAGAAATAAACTTTTTGTGCGTATGGAACATTTCTGGGATTTTTAATACCAGCTCATGAAACACTTTACATGTTGTGTTTTTATTTTTGTTCAGTATAGATAATTAGGAGTTGTTTTCCTTGCTTTCTTCTTTGGGGTTCAGTGGGGTAGCTGTGTTCTCTCTCTGTTCTCTGGAGGTGTGTAACCACCCGGACCTGTTTGAGCGCCAGGAGACCCGCTCCCTCTTCCACATGTCCATGAGATCCTACGTCATGTCCAAGTTCCTCTACCGCCACGGACTCACAAACACCTCCCCCCCACACACACACAGCAGGAACAAGTGAGTGAGACACATTAGATTTTCTTTACATTTTACTGTACGTCATAACAGCATCACAAATATGTCTAACTAAAGGCATTCCAAATTCCAAACCACCTGGTCAGTGTTTCATGAGCTTGTACTAATCTCTCGGTCTCTCTCAGGCTGCTTCAGGTTCTACTGTCTCCATTCTCTCCTGATCACATCCAGCAGTCCCTCTTCCACAGGAAAAGTAAGTGTCTCTGCCCTAACCATCCATGTCTAGAGATAGTCCTCTGATAATAACCATCCATGTCTAGAGATAGTCCTCTCATAATAACCATCCATGTCTAGAGATAGTCCTCTCATAATAACCATCCATGTCTAGAGATAGTCCTCTCATAATAACCATCCATGTCTAGAGATAGTCCTCTCATAATAACCATCCATGTCTAGAGATAGTCCTCTCATAATAACCATCCATGTCTAGAGATAGTCCTCTCATAATAACCATCCATGTCTAGAGATAGTCCTCTCATAATAACCATCCATGTCTAGAGATAGTCCTCTCATAATAACCATCCATGTCTAGAGATAGTCCTCTGATAATAACCATCCATGTCTAGAGATAGTCCTCTCATAATAACCTTCCATGTCTAGAGATAGTCCTCTGATAATAACTACTGCCAGACAGACAGATAGGTTTACGGGGAGTCTGAATGTCTATCCCGCTGTGACAGATCTCTCTCTCTATCCCGCTGTGACAGATCTCTCTATCTATCCCACTGTGACAGATCTCTCTATCTATCCCGCTGTGACAGATCTCTCTATCTATCCCACTGTGACAGATCTCTCTATCTATCCCACTGTGACAGATCTCTCTATCTATCCCACTGTGACAGATCTCTCTATCTATCCCACTGTGACAGATCTCTCTATCTATCCCACTGTGACAGATCTCTCTCTCTATCCCGCTGTGACAGATCTCTCTATCTATCCCACTGTGACAGATCTCTCTATCTATCCCGCTGTGACAGATCTCTCTCTCTATCCCGCTGTGACAGATCTCTCTCTATCCCACTGAGACAGATCTCTCTCTATCCCGCTGTGACAGATCTCTCTATCTATCCCGCTGTGACAGATCTCTCTATCTATCCCGCTGTGACAGATCTCTCTCTATCCCACTGTGACAGATCTCTCTCTATCCCGCTGTGACAGATCTCTCTATCTATCTCGCTGTGACAGATCTCTCTATCTATCCCGCTGTGACAGATCTCTCTCTCTATCCCACTGTGACAGATCTCTCTATCTATCCCGCTGTGACAGATCTCTCTCTATCCCACTGTGACAGATCTCTCTCTATCCCGCTGTGACAGATCTCTCTATCTATCCCGCTGTGACAGATCTCTCTCTCTATCCCGCTGTGACAGATCTCTCTCTCTATCCCGCTGTGACAGATCTCTCTATCTATCCCACTGTGACAGATCTCTCTATCTATCCTGCTGTGACAGATCTCTCTCTCTATCCCGCTGTGACAGATCTCTCTCTCTATCCCGCTGTGACAGATCTCTCTCTCTATCCCGCTGTGACAGATCTCTCTATCTATCCCACTGTGACAGATCTCTCTATCTATCCTGCTGTGACAGATCTCTCTCTCTATCCCGCTGTGACAGATCACTCTCTATCCCGCTGTGACAGATCTCTCTATCTATCCCGCTGTGACAGATCTCTCTCTCTATCCCGCTGTGACAGATCTCTCTCTCTATCCCGCTGTGACAGATCTCTCTATCTATCCCACTGTGACAGATCTCTCTATCTATCCTGCTGTGACAGATCTCTCTCTCTATCCCGCTGTGACAGATCTCTCTATCTATCCCACTGTGACAGATCTCTCTATCTATCCCACTGTGACAGATCTCTCTATCTATCCCACTGTGACAGATCTCTCTATCTATCCCACTGTGACAGATCTCTCTCTATCCCACTGTGACAGATCTCTCTATCTATCCTGCTGTGACAGATCTCTCTCTCTATCCCACTGTGACAGATCTCTCTATCTATCCTGCTGTGACAGATCTCTCTCTCTATCCCGCTGTGACAGATCTCTCTCTATCCCACTGTGACAGATCTCTCTATCTATCCCACTGTGACAGATCTCTCTCTATCCATCCCACTGTGACAGATCTCTCTATCTATCCCGCTGTGACAGATCTCTCTATCTATCCCACTGTGACAGATCTCTCTCTATCCCACTGTGACAGATCTCTCTATCTATCCCGCTGTGACAGATCTCTCTATCTATCCCGCTGTGACAGATCTCTCTATCTATCCCACTGTGACAGATCTCTCTATCTATCCCACTGTGACAGATCTCTCTATCAAATCAATTCAATTCAATTCAATTCAATTCAATTCAGTTCCCTTCAATAAGGGGCTTTATTGTCATGGGAAACATATGTTAACGTTGCCAAAGCAAGTGAAGTAGATAGTAAACAAAAATGAACAATTAATATTACACTCAGAAGTTCAAAAAGAACATAAAGACATTTCAAATGTCATATTATGTATATATACAATGTTGTAACAATGTGCAAATAAACATAAATATAGGTTATATTTACAATGGTGTTTGTTCTTCACTGGTTGCCCTTTTCTTGTGGCAACAGGTCACTAATCCTGCTGCTGTGATGGAACACTGTGGTATTTAAAAAAAATATTTATTTAACCTTTATTTAACAAGGCAAGTCATTTAAGAACAAATTCTTATTTACGATGACGGCCTACCAAAAGGCAAAAGACCTCCTACGGGGGCTGGGATTAAAAATAAATAAAATATAAATATAGGACCAAACACACATCACGACAAGAGAGACATTGGTATTTCATATGGGAGTCTACCAAAATTGGGTCTGCTTTCAAATTCTTTGTGGATCTGTGTTATCTGAGAGAAATATGTGTCTCTAATATGGTCATACATTTGGCAGGAAGTTAGGAAGTGCAGCTCAGTTTCCACCTCATTTTGGGGGCAGTGTGAACATAGCCTGTCTTCTCTTGAGAGCCAGGTCTGCCTTCTATCTATCCCACTGTGACAGATCTCTCTCTCTCTCTCTCTCTCTCTCTCTCTCTCTCTCTCTCTCTCTCTCTCTCTCTCTCTCTCTCTCTCTCTCTCTCTCTCTCTCTCTCTCTCTCTCTCTGTCTCTCTCTCTCTCTCTGTCTCTGTCTCTGTCTCTGTCTCTGTCCCACTGTGACAGATCTCTCTCTAGTCCAGTCTTCATAAAGTCTCAGCCGACTACCACATTACACCCCTGTCTAACCTGTCTTCACCCCCACTATGGTTTTAACACACTGGGCTGAGGAACTATCTTGGTCCGAACAGTATCATGTGAAGTATTAAAGTGGTTGAGTATTTGGAACAGGGTTAAGAGAAGTGTGAAGTTCTGAGTCCCACCACTAGATGGTGCTGTGGGTCTGTCAATGTTGGGATAAGACTTGTTTCTCTCTCACAGGCATTCTGATAGTCAACAGTAGGTAGCAGGAGTGAATTACTGGTTCGCTAGGTTGTTTGATTAATTGTGTGTCTCTGTCTCCAGGACCTGGTGTTTACCTGTCACAGCCCAGGTTTGATGGGTCACAGTGATGTTCTGGTCCACAGTCGACACTCTACCAACTCCACCACCCTACAACCATACCAACCCACACAACCACCCAAGTTCCTGCTTACCGCCATGCCCAGGGTAAGGCATCACTGTGTGTTTTGAGACAGAGAGAATAAGAGAGAGACGTGCTTGTGAGACGTGTGTGTGTGTGTGTGTGTGTATGTGTGTGTGTGTGTGTGTGTGTGTGTGTGTGTGTGTGTGTGTGTGTGTGTGTGTGTGTGTGTGTGTGTGTGTGTGTGTGTGTATGTGTGTGTGTGTGTGTGTGTGTGTGTGTGTGTGTGTGTGTGTGTGTGTGTGTGTGTGTGTGAGGAACGTAAATAAATATGTGGCCGAAACAGAGGAACGTTTTTAAAAGTCACTTTTTGTTTAGAGTGCAGCTGGAAGCCACCGCAGGGGTCCACACACACAACACATGTTATGCAGATATAAGGCTGCTCATTGTTACACGTTTCCAAAGACAACACCTCCTCCCCCCGTCCCTTCCCTCCCTCGAACACTCAACTTGCTGCACTGTCACACACACACACACACACATACGCGTTTTTGTGAAAAACTGGTACGTATGAAAAATACGTCACATATGGGGACATGCCTTTCTAAAGCTGCTAGAGCCAAGCTGAAAACAGTTTTAGGTTGCCAATGGCCTTGTTATGACAGTCATCTGTTGAGATTTTCATTTAAAGCACTTTTTTGCACAACCTGATTTTTTACCTACATATGAGGACAAATATTATTTTCATCACTTTTCAGGACATAAACACACATACACTGATGTCTAAATCATACCTACATATTGGGACTATGGTGAATACTAAGGTCTGAGCTACACACACATACACTGATGTCTAAATCATACCTACATATTGGGACTATGGTGAATACTAAGGTCTGAGCTACACACACATACACTGATGTCTAAATCATACCTACATATTGGGACTATGGTGAATACTAAGTCCTGAGATACACACACATACACTGATGTCTAAATCATACCTACATATTGGGACTATGGTGAATACTAAGGTCTGAGCTACACACACATACACTGATGTCTAAATCATACCTACATATTGGGACTATGGTGAATACTAAGGTCTGAGCTACACACACATACACTGATGTCTAAATCATACCTACATATTGGGACTATGGTGAATACTAAGGTCTGAGCTACACACACATACACTGATGTCTAAATCATACCTACATATTGGGACTATGGTGAATACTAAGTCCTGAGATACACACACATACACTGATGTCTAAATCATACCTACATATTGGGACTATGGTGAATACTAAGTCCTGAGATACACACACATACACTGATGTCTAAATCATACCTACATATTGGGACTATGGTGAATACTAAGGTCTGAGCTACACACACATACACTGATGTCTAAATCATACCTACATATTGGGACTATGGTGAATACTAAGGTCTGAGCTACACACACATACACTGATGTCTAAATCATACCTACATATTGGGACTATGGTGAATACTAAGTCCTGAGATACACACACATACACTGATGTCTAAATCATACCTACATATTGGGACTATGGTGAATACTAAGTCCTGAGATACACACACATACACTGATGTCTAAATCATACCTACATATTGGGACTATGGTGAACGCTAAGTTCTGAGCTACACATACATACACTAGCCGCGTTTCCACTGTCGGGCCAGTGCGAGCCAGGGCTTTAAACGGGCCGTGCCGGGCCAGTAGCACCGGGCCTGCGTTTCCACTGTCGGGCAAGAAGCTCCACAGCGCTTCACTAAAACACGCCCGTAACACGCCTCTCTGGAACAACGTCACACTAACCCATCATTTCACCAACAAATGGAAGTTTTATCAGAAAACTAATCAGAAAGAAATCACTGGAAACAGCGTGATGATCGCAAAACAAACATGATAAAAGCGACCGTTGGCATTTTTGTTGTTTACTTGAAGATTTAAAACCCAAGCATCGATGTTTTACCACAGGTTTACAATAAAAAGTGATACATTGATCATAATGAATTAATTTATGTCAAAATTGCACATTAGGCACACAGAAATAAATTACGTTAGGTCTATTTCACAAAAGAAAGAGGACACACTTAGCTACTTCTTCAGTCGCGTCTGTTTCTGATTATTTGGTAGGGGCGGCAGTGGCTCATGTAGTTTGTCTACAAACCGGAAGGTTGGTGGTTCTATCCCCGGTTCCACCTGACCAAGTGTCGAGGTGTCCATGAGCAAGACACCTAACCCCAGCTGCTCCTGACGAGCTGGATGGCGCCTTACATGGCTGACACCGCCGTCGGTGTATGAATGAGTGAATGAATGGGTGAATGTGAGGCAATATGTAAAGCGCTTTGGTGGCCATGGGTCTGTTAAAGAGCTATATAAATGCAGTCCATTTACCATAGTTACAGGACATATTTAGAAAGAATGATAATTTCTACAAATGCCACCAAAAATACAACCTGAGGAGCTTTAGCACTCTCTTCTCTTTTTTCAGAGAAACAGGAAGCTCCCGAAAGAAAAGTTGCTTATATTTTATGATAATCCGGTATGAGACGAGACGTAGGCTACTGACAGATAAAATAAAAACATGATTGTGATAGCCTTTATGATTGGTCTGATTTCTTCAAGCGTTCACTATGTTTTTTTACTATGCGTATCTTCAAGCGTTTACTATGTTTACTATGGTAATAGTTAGCACGCAGTCTTTTGCATCGCGTATATAAATATTTCTACATTATACGGTGATCAGAATCCACATCGGATCACAAACAGAAGGCATTCAAACATGAAAGTGAGTTAAATTATTTTAAAAGTCTTTAATGCTGACAGAATCATCCGGCACTCACATCTCCCGACTCAAGTAAACTCCGCCTGTTCGTAACCACTCCTCTAGCCCGAGCTGGCCCAAGGTATTCGACGGGCCAGAAATCCTGGCCGTTGGCCCCGATCAAGCCCCGGAAGTGACAGTGGAAACGCGACTGGCCCTGGCACGCACTAGCACGGCCCGGGACCGACAGTGGAAACGCGGCTACTGATGTCTAAATCATACCTACATATTGGCCACATAGTGACCAGTGAGTGAGTTAAGAACAAGATAATCACACTGATAAAAAAATTGTTTTGCAGTAATAGTGCTTCTCCAGACACTCACTAAAACGAGTTATTTATCATAGAAGCAAAGGGCAACCTATTACATAAAGTTTAGATCCACTACTGAATTCACAAGATCGGTTTTATTGCTGTAGCACCAAATATTATAAAACAGCATCTCAATTGCAGAAACAAACATCACAACGTGATGACGTAATGCGTGGCGCATCTCAGAGATAGTACAAGACTGGCATTTGTGGTTAAAGTATATAATTTTTATTTATAGAAAATGACCGATCGTTTCGCTGGATAAGACCCTTATTTCTCGGCTGGGATCGTGTAGAGACTTTGAAGCTGCACTGAGACTTACATTTGAACCTTTGCCATTGAAGTCCATTATATGGAGAAAAATCCTGGAATGTTTTCCTCAAAAACCTTAATTTCTTTTCGACTGAAGAAAGAAAGACATGGATATCTTGGATGACATGGGAGGAGTAAATTATCAGGACATTTTTATTTAAAATGGAACTACTCAAATCAGTTTAACAAAAAATATGTAGAAAAATCTGTCCTACAGACTCTTGTCTTTTCAAAGCTGTAATTCTGTTATTAATATAAAACTTAACAGCAGACCAGTGTTTTTCAGTGCCTGAGGTTCGGCCAACAGGCACTCGACAGCTGCGTATGAAATGCATCATATGCTTTTCAACCTCTTCTTCCAACCACTTCCTTTTGACACTGACTTTTGTGCCTAAAAAAAGAAAGAAAAAAACATTAAATTAAATGTAATTCCTAAAATACAAGGCAAATCAGTCAAAGCCAGAGAGAACATTAACACCCATAAAATATTGTTAAATACCAATGCTATATAGTACTTCTCTGAGTGCCATGGCTCAAAAGGGCTCAAGATACTGTGTATCCATAAATGTAATGCATCTACAGCAAGCAAGTTGAGCAACAACTCCCTTTCCACCAAATTACTGAAGTCTGAATCATATATATTGGCCCGATGTTGAAAAGTGAGTCCTGAGCTACAAACACACACTGATGTCTAAATCATACCTACATATTGGGACTATGGTGAATACAAAGTCCTGAGCTACACACTGGCTCGGCAGGACTGACGTAAAGAAGCTCAGGCTCGGCAGGACTGACGTAAAGAAGCTCAGGCTCGGCAGGACTGACGTAAAGAAGCTCAGGCTCGGCAGGACTGACGTGAAGAAGCTCAGGCTCGGCAGGACTGACGTAAAGAAGCTCAGGCTCGGCAGGACTGACGTGAAGAAGCTCAGGCTCGGCAGGGCTGACGTGAAGAAGCTCTGGCTGAGAGGATACCGTGTGCTTGCGGGGCTCCTCATCCTCAAAGCCCACAGTAAATGACGAGCCGCTCCACAACAGGGCAAAGTCAATATATTGCACCAGGGTGCATTGATGGGTATTGGCAGGCATGTGGTGGTAAAGAGGCTCATTAAGTCCATGGCGAAACATGTCTTTCAAGACCTCATCGTTGAAATCAACCTCATTTCAAAGTCCACAAAACCCCTCCACATAATCCTCCACTGGACGGTTACCTTGGCTGAGGCGGAAAAGACAGATTGCTGGGTCCATGTTTGGTCTAGGATTCTGTAACGAATGCTACTGGAGGCAAGCTGGTTGAGAACCCAAATGCAACTTTAATTCCCAAACATAAAACAAAGGCATGGAACTCAAAACAAGAACCTGGAACATCAAGACATTCAATCCTAGACCAAGACACAGGGCAAACACGAGGGCTTAAATACACAAGCCTAACGACAAGACAAGGGACACCTGTGAACAATTAAACAATCAACCAATGACCACATGACACAACAGACAAGGGAACACAAGGCAGGATCACATGACTAAAACGGGATCACATGACAGACCAGAACAAGGAACAAGAAACAAAACCCAAACCGTGACAGCTGGTGACGTCATCGTCTATAATTGGACTAATATTTTAAAAACCAAAGCAGAACAAACTAAACTTTTTCCCGCACAAACAAAGCACAAACAAACAAGACTATTTTGGGTGAATGTGGAGCAGGTCGGGGGGCGTACAGGTGTGAATGACGTCATCAACTGTAATTAAATGTCTAATATCCTAAAAAACGAAGCAGCACTAACAAAACTTTAACCGGCACAAACTATTTTTTTTGGAGCATGTGGGGGGCAGGGTGATCTCAAAATGACCTATAAATATTCCTTTAATATCTAAAATATACGAAGCAGCACAAAAAAAAAAAAAAAAAAAAAAAGTACAGCACAAACGTAATAAAAAAAAGATTGCAATGGGCGGCGGGGCCAACTTGATCATTTAATGAAAATGCAATCGCAAGTGTCTTAACTGTGAGAGTAAATGCAATTGAGAAAAATAACATTTAAATGATCATTTTGCTACAGTTTTTGCTTGAACATGTTAAACATATAATCATTTCTGTAACTTTTTAATTTACATTTTGCAACTTATAAAGCGTTAAAATATGTATTCAATTTACATATTAAAACTAGTGTATGAAATGGCAAATGTAAATTATATAATTGAATTTTCATTTTGCACCAAACGCTACACAAATGTAATGGAAACTTTAAATTTAAATACAGAAATGCATTGTAATTTTACATATTGCATTGTCATTTTGCATATTACATTTCAAATTGAATATTGCTACCCATATGCTTCCATAGAAAATAAATAATATTTTCCATGTGGTAAATATATATAAACAATTCATTGATTGAATTTACAGAAAAGGTACTATATCGTGATATATATTGTTATCGGGATATGAGATTTTGGTCGTATCGCCCAGCCCTAGTTGGAAGGGGATCAAATACTTATTTTACTCGATTAAATGTGTGAAAGCATACAAAAAACATTCCATTTGATTCCACACCAATCATCCATAATTAAGACAAACACACTATATTAATTTCATACTGGAGAGACATCAGGACATTCACACACACACACCACACGTTTCACACCACATCAATGTCAGTACATTGGACAGGCTCTCAGTACACACTCATGGAATCCTCAAACAACGTCACAGTTTAAAAATGAGGACATTCTTATAATGTTAAAAATAAGTCTATCGAACAATACTAAAATAGATTCAATTTGAATTCTACTGAGGGTCTAAATGGATCAATATGCCCTATGCGCCTTATCAGAAGATCAAAAGCTTGACTTAAACCAAAAATGTCTACCTGTTCAGTTGGCTTGGGACTCCTGTTCATTTTGGTAGGAAGGCATGAACCCTCTTCTGATGGTGTGTTCTCCTCACAGCGAGGGACTGCTCTGTTCACCTGTAAAGAGAGAACAGCATCCACTGTGAAAAAACACACTATATTCATTTCATACTGGAGAGACATCAGGACATTCACACACACACACGACACGTTTCACACCACATCAATGTCAGTACACTGGACAGGCTCTCAGTACACACTCATGGAATCCTCAAACAACGTCACAGTTTAAAAATGAGGACACACTCATGGAATGTGAATATTATATGATTTAGTAATAAAAAAACTAGACATGTTTGTAAAGAGAGGACAGAATTCACTTAGTAAACTACAATGTATGAATATTCAAAAGACCCATAACATTAATGCACTTCCATAAAGTACAAGTCAAAACAGTGTAAAGGTCATGTAGGGATGATTGGCTGTACTGTGTTGAGTTCAGTGATTGGTGTTGATATGGGCAACAAATGGTTGTCTCAATTTGGTTAGTGCTTTTACCATCTGTCCATGTGACAAGGGTTTAGTGCAAGAGATCTAACCTGAGAATGGTTCTCCGTCGTGTCAGAAGCTGTGGATGAATGGTCACTGTTGCGGTCGGTGCATTGGTCACTATTTGAAGGCCTGGGTTCAGACAAATGACTCCCAATCTGATTAAATAAGAACATACACATTAGATCGGGGCAGAAACAACCAGTTACAAAGATAATCAACAGCAAATGGATTTGTAACTCTTTACAGTCTTCGTTGTTACATGTGTGAAAGCATACAAAAAACATTCCATTTGATTCCACACCAATCATCCATAATTAAGACAAACACACTATATTAATTTCATACTGGAGAGACATCAGGACATTCACACACACACACCACACGTTTCACACCACATCAATGTCAGTACATTGGACAGGCTCTCAGTACACACTCTTGGAATCCTCAAACAACGTCACAGTTTAAAAATGAGGACATTCTTATAATGTTAAAAATAAGTCTATCGAACAATACTAAAATAGATTCAATTTGAATTCTACTGAGGGTCTAAATGGATCAATATGCCCTATGCGCCTTATCAGAAGATCAAAAGCTTGACTTAAACCAAAAATGTCTACCTGTTCAGTTGGCTTGGGACTCCTGTTCATTTTGGTAGGAAGGCATGAACCCTCTTCTGATGGTGTGTTCGCCTCACAGCGAGGGACTGCTCTGTTCACCTGTAAAGAGAGAACAGCATCCACTGTGAAAAAACACACTATATTCATTTCATACTGGAGAGACATCAGGACATTCACACACACACACGACACGTTTCACACCACATCAATGTCAGTACACTGGACAGGCTCTCAGTACACACTCATGGAATCCTCAAACAACGTCACAGTTTAAAAATGAGGACACACTCATGGAATGTGAATATTATATGATTTAGTAATAAAAAAACTAGACATGTTTGTAAAGAGAGGACAGAATTCACTTAGTAAACTACAATGTATGAATATTCAAAAGACCCATAACATTAATGCACTTCCATAAAGTACAAGTCAAAACAGTGTAAAGGTCATGTAGGGATGATTGGCTGTACTGTGTTGAGTTCAGTGATTGGTGTTGATATGGGCAACAAATGGTTGTCTCAATTTGGTTAGTGCTTTTACCATCTGTCCATGTGACAAGGGTTTAGTGCAAGAGATCTAACCTGAGAATGGTTCTCCGTCGTGTCAGAAGCTGTGGATGAATGGTCACTGTTGCGGTCGGTGCATTGGTCACTATTTGAAGGCCTGGGTTCAGACAAATGACTCCCAATCTGATTAAATAAGAACATACACATTAGATCGGGGCAGAAACAACCAGTTACAAAGATAATCAACAGCAAATGGATTTGTAACTCTCTTTACAGTCTTCGTTGTTACATGTGTGAAAGCATACAAAAAACATTCCATTTGATTCCACACCAATCATCCATAATTAAGACAAACACACTATATTAATTTCATACTGGAGAGACATCAGGACATTCACACACACACACCACACGTTTCACACCACATCAATGTCAGTACATTGGACAGGCTCTCAGTACACACTCTTGGAATCCTCAAACAACGTCACAGTTTAAAAATGAGGACATTCTTATAATGTTAAAAATAAGTCTATCGAACAATACTAAAATAGATTCAATTTGAATTCTACTGAGGGTCTAAATGGATCAATATGCCCTATGCGCCTTATCAGAAGATCAAAAGCTTGACTTAAACCAAAAATGTCTACCTGTTCAGTTGGCTTGGGACTCCTGTTCATTTTGGTAGGAAGGCATGAACCCTCTTCTGATGGTGTGTTCTCCTCACAGCGAGGGACTGCTCTGTTCACCTGTAAAGAGAGAACAGCATCCACTGTGAAAAAACACACTATATTCATTTCATACTGGAGAGACATCAGGACATTCACACACACACACGACACGTTTCACACCACATCAATGTCAGTACACTGGACAGGCTCTCAGTACACACTCATGGAATCCTCAAACAACGTCACAGTTTAAAAATGAGGACACACTCATGGAATGTGAATATTATATGATTTAGTAATAAAAAAACTAGACATGTTTGTAAAGAGAGGACAGAATTCACTTAGTAAACTACAATGTATGAATATTCAAAAGACCCATAACATTAATGCACTTCCATAAAGTACAAGTCAAAACAGTGTAAAGGTCATGTAGGGATGATTGGCTGTACTGTGTTGAGTTCAGTGATTGGTGTTGATATGGGCAACAAATGGTTGTCTCAATTTGGTTAGTGCTTTTACCATCTGTCCATGTGACAAGGGTTTAGTGCAAGAGATCTAACCTGAGAATGGTTCTCCGTCGTGTCAGAAGCTGTGGATGAATGGTCACTGTTGCGGTCGGTGCATTGGTCACTATTTGAAGGCCTGGGTTCAGACAAATGACTCCCAATCTGATTAAATAAGAACATACACATTAGATCGGGGCAGAAACAACCAGTTACAAAGATAATCAACAGCAAATGGATTTGTAACTCTTTACAGTCTTCGTTGTTACATGTGTGAAAGCATACAAAAAACATTCCATTTGATTCCACACCAATCATCCATAATTAAGACAAACACACTATATTAATTTCATACTGGAGAGACATCAGGACATTCACACACACACACCACACGTTTCACACCACATCAATGTCAGTACATTGGACAGGCTCTCAGTACACACTCTTGGAATCCTCAAACAACGTCACAGTTTAAAAATGAGGACATTCTTATAATGTTAAAAATAAGTCTATCGAACAATACTAAAATAGATTCAATTTGAATTCTACTGAGGGTCTAAATGGATCAATATGCCCTATGCGCCTTATCAGAAGATCAAAAGCTTGACTTAAACCAAAAATGTCTACCTGTTCAGTTGGCTTGGGACTCCTGTTCATTTTGGTAGGAAGGCATGAACCCTCTTCTGATGGTGTGTTCGCCTCACAGCGAGGGACTGCTCTGTTCACCTGTAAAGAGAGAACAGCATCCACTGTGAAAAAACACACTATATTCATTTCATACTGGAGAGACATCAGGACATTCACACACACACACGACACGTTTCACACCACATCAATGTCAGTACACTGGACAGGCTCTCAGTACACACTCATGGAATCCTCAAACAACGTCACAGTTTAAAAATGAGGACACACTCATGGAATGTGAATATTATATGATTTAGTAATAAAAAAACTAGACATGTTTGTAAAGAGAGGACAGAATTCACTTAGTAAACTACAATGTATGAATATTCAAAAGACCCATAACATTAATGCACTTCCATAAAGTACAAGTCAAAACAGTGTAAAGGTCATGTAGGGATGATTGGCTGTACTGTGTTGAGTTCAGTGATTGGTGTTGATATGGGCAACAAATGGTTGTCTCAATTTGGTTAGTGCTTTTACCATCTGTCCATGTGACAAGGGTTTAGTGCAAGAGATCTAACCTGAGAATGGTTCTCCGTCGTGTCAGAAGCTGTGGATGAATGGTCACTGTTGCGGTCGGTGCATTGGTCACTATTTGAAGGCCTGGGTTCAGACAAATGACTCCCAATCTGATTAAATAAGAACATACACATTAGATCGGGGCAGAAACAACCAGTTACAAAGATAATCAACAGCAAATGGATTTGTAACTCTCTTTACAGTCTTCGTTGTTACATGTGTGAAAGCATACAAAAAACATTCCATTTGATTCCACACCAATCATCCATAATTAAGACAAACACACTATATTAATTTCATACTGGAGAGACATCAGGACATTCACACACACACACCACACGTTTCACACCACATCAATGTCAGTACATTGGACAGGCTCTCAGTACACACTCTTGGAATCCTCAAACAACGTCACAGTTTAAAAATGAGGACATTCTTATAATGTTAAAAATAAGTCTATCGAACAATACTAAAATAGATTCAATTTGAATTCTACTGAGGGTCTAAATGGATCAATATGCCCTATGCGCCTTATCAGAAGATCAAAAGCTTGACTTAAACCAAAAATGTCTACCTGTTCAGTTGGCTTGGGACTCCTGTTCATTTTGGTAGGAAGGCATGAACCCTCTTCTGATGGTGTGTTCGCCTCACAGCGAGGGACTGCTCTGTTCACCTGTAAAGAGAGAACAGCATCCACTGTGAAAAAACACACTATATTCATTTCATACTGGAGAGACATCAGGACATTCACACACACACACGACACGTTTCACACCACATCAATGTCAGTACACTGGACAGGCTCTCAGTACACACTCATGGAATCCTCAAACAACGTCACAGTTTAAAAATGAGGACACACTCATGGAATGTGAATATTATATGATTTAGTAATAAAAAAACTAGACATGTTTGTAAAGAGAGGACAGAATTCACTTAGTAAACTACAATGTATGAATATTCAAAAGACCCATAACATTAATGCACTTCCATAAAGTACAAGTCAAAACAGTGTAAAGGTCATGTAGGGATGATTGGCTGTACTGTGTTGAGTTCAGTGATTGGTGTTGATATGGGCAACAAATGGTTGTCTCAATTTGGTTAGTGCTTTTACCATCTGTCCATGTGACAAGGGTTTAGTGCAAGAGATCTAACCTGAGAATGGTTCTCCGTCGTGTCAGAAGCTGTGGATGAATGGTCACTGTTGCGGTCGGTGCATTGGTCACTATTTGAAGGCCTGGGTTCAGACAAATGACTCCCAATCTGATTAAATAAGAACATACACATTAGATCGGGGCAGAAACAACCAGTTACAAAGATAATCAACAGCAAATGGATTTGTAACTCTCTTTACAGTCTTCGTTGTTACATGTGTGAAAGCATACAAAAAACATTCCATTTGATTCCACACCAATCATCCATAATTAAGACAAACACACTATATTAATTTCATACTGGAGAGACATCAGGACATTCACACACACACACCACACGTTTCACACCACATCAATGTCAGTACATTGGACAGGCTCTCAGTACACACTCTTGGAATCCTCAAACAACGTCACAGTTTAAAAATGAGGACATTCTTATAATGTTAAAAATAAGTCTATCGAACAATACTAAAATAGATTCAATTTGAATTCTACTGAGGGTCTAAATGGATCAATATGCCCTATGCGCCTTATCAGAAGATCAAAAGCTTGACTTAAACCAAAAATGTCTACCTGTTCAGTTGGCTTGGGACTCCTGTTCATTTTGGTAGGAAGGCATGAACCCTCTTCTGATGGTGTGTTCGCCTCACAGCGAGGGACTGCTCTGTTCACCTGTAAAGAGAGAACAGCATCCACTGTGAAAAAACACACTATATTCATTTCATACTGGAGAGACATCAGGACATTCACACACACACACGACACGTTTCACACCACATCAATGTCAGTACACTGGACAGGCTCTCAGTACACACTCATGGAATCCTCAAACAACGTCACAGTTTAAAAATGAGGACACACTCATGGAATGTGAATATTATATGATTTAGTAATAAAAAAACTAGACATGTTTGTAAAGAGAGGACAGAATTCACTTAGTAAACTACAATGTATGAATATTCAAAAGACCCATAACATTAATGCACTTCCATAAAGTACAAGTCAAAACAGTGTAAAGGTCATGTAGGGATGATTGGCTGTACTGTGTTGAGTTCAGTGATTGGTGTTGATATGGGCAACAAATGGTTGTCTCAATTTGGTTAGTGCTTTTACCATCTGTCCATGTGACAAGGGTTTAGTGCAAGAGATCTAACCTGAGAATGGTTCTCCGTCGTGTCAGAAGCTGTGGATGAATGGTCACTGTTGCGGTCGGTGCATTGGTCACTATTTGAAGGCCTGGGTTCAGACAAATGACTCCCAATCTGATTAAATAAGAACATACACATTAGATCGGGGCAGAAACAACCAGTTACAAAGATAATCAACAGCAAATGGATTTGTAACTCTTTACAGTCTTCGTTGTTACATGTGTGAAAGCATACAAAAAACATTCCATTTGATTCCACACCAATCATCCATAATTAAGACAAACACACTATATTAATTTCATACTGGAGAGACATCAGGACATTCACACACACACACCACACGTTTCACACCACATCAATGTCAGTACATTGGACAGGCTCTCAGTACACACTCTTGGAATCCTCAAACAACGTCACAGTTTAAAAATGAGGACATTCTTATAATGTTAAAAATAAGTCTATCGAACAATACTAAAATAGATTCAATTTGAATTCTACTGAGGGTCTAAATGGATCAATATGCCCTATGCGCCTTATCAGAAGATCAAAAGCTTGACTTAAACCAAAAATGTCTACCTGTTCAGTTGGCTTGGGACTCCTGTTCATTTTGGTAGGAAGGCATGAACCCTCTTCTGATGGTGTGTTCGCCTCACAGCGAGGGACTGCTCTGTTCACCTGTAAAGAGAGAACAGCATCCACTGTGAAAAAACACACTATATTCATTTCATACTGGAGAGACATCAGGACATTCACACACACACACGACACGTTTCACACCACATCAATGTCAGTACACTGGACAGGCTCTCAGTACACACTCATGGAATCCTCAAACAACGTCACAGTTTAAAAATGAGGACACACTCATGGAATGTGAATATTATATGATTTAGTAATAAAAAAACTAGACATGTTTGTAAAGAGAGGACAGAATTCACTTAGTAAACTACAATGTATGAATATTCAAAAGACCCATAACATTAATGCACTTCCATAAAGTACAAGTCAAAACAGTGTAAAGGTCATGTAGGGATGATTGGCTGTACTGTGTTGAGTTCAGTGATTGGTGTTGATATGGGCAACAAATGGTTGTCTCAATTTGGTTAGTGCTTTTACCATCTGTCCATGTGACAAGGGTTTAGTGCAAGAGATCTAACCTGAGAATGGTTCTCCGTCGTGTCAGAAGCTGTGGATGAATGGTCACTGTTGCGGTCGGTGCATTGGTCACTATTTGAAGGCCTGGGTTCAGACAAATGACTCCCAATCTGATTAAATAAGAACATACACATTAGATCGGGGCAGAAACAACCAGTTACAAAGATAATCAACAGCAAATGGATTTGTAACTCTCTTTACAGTCTTCGTTGTTACATGTGTGAAAGCATACAAAAAACATTCCATTTGATTCCACACCAATCATCCATAATTAAGACAAACACACTATATTAATTTCATACTGGAGAGACATCAGGACATTCACACACACACACCACACGTTTCACACCACATCAATGTCAGTACATTGGACAGGCTCTCAGTACACACTCTTGGAATCCTCAAACAACGTCACAGTTTAAAAATGAGGACATTCTTATAATGTTAAAAATAAGTCTATCGAACAATACTAAAATAGATTCAATTTGAATTCTACTGAGGGTCTAAATGGATCAATATGCCCTATGCGCCTTATCAGAAGATCAAAAGCTTGACTTAAACCAAAAATGTCTACCTGTTCAGTTGGCTTGGGACTCCTGTTCATTTTGGTAGGAAGGCATGAACCCTCTTCTGATGGTGTGTTCTCCTCACAGCGAGGGACTGCTCTGTTCACCTGTAAAGAGAGAACAGCATCCACTGTGAAAAAACACACTATATTCATTTCATACTGGAGAGACATCAGGACATTCACACACACACACGACACGTTTCACACCACATCAATGTCAGTACACTGGACAGGCTCTCAGTACACACTCATGGAATCCTCAAACAACGTCACAGTTTAAAAATGAGGACACACTCATGGAATGTGAATATTATATGATTTAGTAATAAAAAAACTAGACATGTTTGTAAAGAGAGGACAGAATTCACTTAGTAAACTACAATGTATGAATATTCAAAAGACCCATAACATTAATGCACTTCCATAAAGTACAAGTCAAAACAGTGTAAAGGTCATGTAGGGATGATTGGCTGTACTGTGTTGAGTTCAGTGATTGGTGTTGATATGGGCAACAAATGGTTGTCTCAATTTGGTTAGTGCTTTTACCATCTGTCCATGTGACAAGGGTTTAGTGCAAGAGATCTAACCTGAGAATGGTTCTCCGTCGTGTCAGAAGCTGTGGATGAATGGTCACAGTTGCGGTCGGTGCATTGGTCACTATTTGAAGGCCTGGGTTCAGACAAATGACTCCCAATCTGATTAAATAAGAACATACACATTAGATCGGGGCAGAAACAACCAGTTACAAAGATAATCAACAGCAAATGGATTTGTAACTCTCTTTACAGTCTTCGTTGTTACATGTGTGAAAGCATACAAAAAACATTCCATTTGATTCCACACCAATCATCCATAATTAAGACAAACACACTATATTAATTTCATACTGGAGAGACATCAGGACATTCACACACACACACCACACGTTTCACACCACATCAATGTCAGTACATTGGACAGGCTCTCAGTACACACTCATGGAATCCTCAAACAACGTCACAGTTTAAAAATGAGGACATTCTTATAATGTTAAAAATAAGTCTATCGAACAATACTAAAATAGATTCAATTTGAATTCTACTGAGGGTCTAAATGGATCAATATGCCCTATGCGCCTTATCAGAAGATCAAAAGCTTGACTTAAACCAAAAATGTCTACCTGTTCAGTTGGCTTGGGACTCCTGTTCATTTTGGTAGGAAGGCATGAACCCTCTTCTGATGGTGTGTTCGCCTCACAGCGAGGGACTGCTCTGTTCACCTGTAAAGAGAGAACAGCATCCACTGTGAAAAAACACACTATATTCATTTCATACTGGAGAGACATCTGGACATTCACACACACACACGACACGTTTCACACCACATCAATGTCAGTACACTGGACAGGCTCTCAGTACACACTCATGGAATCCTCAAACAACGTCACAGTTTAAAAATGAGGACACACTCATGGAATGTGAATATTATATGATTTAGTAATAAAAAAACTAGACATGTTTGTAAAGAGAGGACAGAATTCACTTAGTAAACTACAATGTATGAATATTCAAAAGACCCATAACATTAATGCACTTCCATAAAGTACAAGTCAAAACAGTGTAAAGGTCATGTAGGGATGATTGGCTGTACTGTGTTGAGTTCAGTGATTGGTGTTGATATGGGCAACAAATGGTTGTCTCAATTTGGTTAGTGCTTTTACCATCTGTCCATGTGACAAGGGTTTAGTGCAAGAGATCTAACCTGAGAATGGTTCTCCGTCGTGTCAGAAGCTGTGGATGAATGGTCACTGTTGCGGTCGGTGCATTGGTCACTATTTGAAGGCCTGGGTTCAGACAAATGACTCCCAATCTGATTAAATAAGAACATACACATTAGATCGGGGCAGAAACAACCAGTTACAAAGATAATCAACAGCAAATGGATTTGTAACTCTCTTTACAGTCTTCGTTGTTACATGTGTGAAAGCATACAAAAAACATTCCATTTGATTCCACACCAATCATCCATAATTAAGACAAACACACTATATTAATTTCATACTGGAGAGACATCAGGACATTCACACACACACACCACACGTTTCACACCACATCAATGTCAGTACATTGGACAGGCTCTCAGTACACACTCTTGGAATCCTCAAACAACGTCACAGTTTAAAAATGAGGACATTCTTATAATGTTAAAAATAAGTCTATCGAACAATACTAAAATAGATTCAATTTGAATTCTACTGAGGGTCTAAATGGATCAATATGCCCTATGCGCCTTATCAGAAGATCAAAAGCTTGACTTAAACCAAAAATGTCTACCTGTTCAGTTGGCTTGGGACTCCTGTTCATTTTGGTAGGAAGGCATGTACCCTCTTCTGATGGTGTGTTCTCCTCACTGCGAGGGGCTGCTCTGTTCACCTGTAAAGAGAGAACATGCTCGGAAAATTTGATGACTGTACTTTGCAATTCTGTGTCAAAACCGCATCATTATAATTGAATAGACAGTCCAGAGACCGTTTAAGTTGTTCTGTTCTGTTCATCAGGTAATACAACACAGAAAGTCAACTAACACATAACTCAACAATACCAACACAAACTAAATAGAGACCTAATTACCAGAGTACGCCATGGCCAGTTTGAATCTCCGTAGTTGTATGTTAATTCTTCTCCTGAAGCTATGTCTTTAATTGAAAACAAACACAGATGGGGTTTGCCTTCAATACCTATTTTTTTCATTTTACAGTTAGAAGTCTTGTATTTATCGTTCACTAGTCTCCCAAGTGAACCATCTTCTTTTGAGGCATCAATGCTAAAATGGGAAAGAGGAAAAAACATTAAATTTGTTTCCAATAAGTAAGTCAAAAATAGTCAGTCAAAATTGTTCCCAAAACCTACCTCCATTGTCTTCCATTCCAATCAAAGTCAAACAAGAAGGTATTTTCTGTTTCGTTGTATCTATTCTGTCTTATTTGGCTCTCCTCTTTGGAAAGTAACTCTCCACGGTATTCAAGAATGAAGCATCCTTTGTCAATGGACATGCTAGCAAACACACCTCTACCTAAGATAGAGATAGAGATGGCATGGTGTTGAATATTAGTGTCTCTGTAGAAAATAAGTGGTTCTTTATTCCATTGACCTGGCCTTTAAATGGCATGCACACATAAATTACAGGACATGCAAACTTCTTCCAACATCTGGTCAGTTTAAACATATGTGAGAAGCTGCTCATTCAGTTGCACAGCCCATAACAGCAACTGTTGCAACAATAACCAATCATCTTAAAGATTAACTGAACTGGAATTTGAGTAAAGGTGATATAACAGATATATTTTATTTATTCTCATTGGTACAATTAATAAAATGGCAGAATTTGTTTAAAGGGATAAAATGGTACATTGAAAATGTTGTTGTTGTTACACGGGCGCCGCCATGTTGGATTTCAACATTCGGCTACGTCACTGGCATGGTAAACTACTCCGTTCACTGGTGAGGGTTAAGTACAACAGACTGAAACCTTAAGCCATTCCGTCAATGTTCAACATTTCAGGCTATAGTACAGGGCAGACCGATAGACCAATGTCAGGCAGAGGACAGAGAAGTATGTTAACTGTTATCATGCTAGCAAGTCTACTAAGCAAAGGGCTGGATGTAACGTTGTCACATACACAAAACATGTTCACAAAACTGGTGAATCCTCTGTGCATCTATGGTCAACCTGGGGTAACTCCTACACGCAGCTAACTTTTTTCCCCCCCAACTTTATTTATTTTGGTTTTAACATTTTGCGTGCAGCTAACTTAACAAGCGATCCCATTGGATGAATTCGTCCAATCACATTTTCCATTTATCTGCCTCGATTTTCTAAAACGCACAGGACCTCAACCATGTTTTTGTATTTTCTCTAAATGCACAAGACATATATAAGCAGTTTCTATTTCCTAACACAGTTTTTGTGTTGCTTAAAAAAAGCTATATTGATATTTTTAATTAGAATTTTTAGTGTAATTTACTTTTAATTGTCATAAATAACACATTATCAACGTTGATTATTTTCAGTTCAGTTCATCTTTAAGAATACCAGTAACATACCTACTGAAATTAGACTATTCAATGTAATACTGCTTTAACACATGCATTTTGTGCTATTATCTTATGACTTTATTACTGTTTTATATCAAGAGGGGATGTAGTTTTAGAACGATTCCCTATCTGCTACAGTATCTTCCTGAATATGATGAAAGAAGCATTGAAATACTGTTACTAACCTTTTTGAGAGTTAATGAATCTCTCCTCAAAGCACGGTTTGTCTTTGCCAGACAGAATGTGTTTAGTGGCATCATCCACAGGACTAATTCGCTTCCGTTTGGACATGACATCAAGTTATGCATTTAAATTCTGGAATGGATAGTTAGAAAGCAAATAATCATAAGCTCAATCTTGATTGTATGACACAGCACATTGTTTATTGTGTCCAATCAGATTTACACCTGCTACCACAGATCATGCTTGCTAGTAACACATAAAACATGCATTTCTCAAATAAAAGAAAAAATTAGACGAATAAATACTCACACACAGAGCGGTCATCAGCAGGTGAAAAGTGCGTCATTTGAGACGTTTTCCTGACAATTAACGTTACAGAGTTTGGAAGAATAAATCCAAATGTAGTCGATTTCAAAGCAGCGATCTACTGTTCTGGAGCAAATAGAAACGTCACAGCGCAACATGGTGCAGACTACAGAAAAAGTAGAAGACGACGAGTAGGCTTAACTAGTTAGGTTAGCTATATTACAGTAGAGCTAAGCCAATGCTCACTAGGCCTGTCACGATAACTGCTTTTTGTTGTGCGATATATTGTCCCAGAAATAGGCTAATTGCGATAATAATAGTGGGCCTACACACTATTAAACGACAACAGCAATTTTATTATATAGATTATAGAAGTAAAGTGTCAAAAAAATTAATATCCTACAAGCAAGCAACAGATGTAGTAATTTGCTGGTCTGTATATCTAGGTAGCTATCAGTAATTTGTTTAATTGGTCAACGTTTTACAATTTGAAAAGATAATAAAACAAGCTAGTTAACTCACCTCTCTCTGACGATCTGGTTCCTCGTGCGTATCTCCTGGTCGCAGCTCGCGCCTAAATGTTTTCCCGGGTAAATACGTCACTAAACCTTTTCACAAGTAAAATACTTTCCCTTATAAAACATATTAAAGACGTTCCCATCAGGTTTTTTCAACCCATGCTCCATGTGAGAATAGAACCGCAAACTTCACTGAAATTTTTATTATTATTCACCAGTAGCATTACAAAATAAAAACATAAACTCTAAAACTGTGTAGGCTACCTTGTGCTTTAATATCTTAGTTTTCTCCAACTAATGAACTTTTAATGAACTCATTCATGATCCAAATCATAACATGATTCGGAAATACCTTATAATAATATTAATACATTTAATTCATGCATGATTGTATATATATAATACTAATTCTACAAGTGTGCATGGGCCAGTACCATAATTGAGGTTATTGAGAGGGATGGGCACGTTAATGGGTAGTTACTATCCCTTTACTTTGTGTGGTTTAATCTGCAAGTGGCTGAAACGCCTATTAAAGGAGTATTTCACTTTAAAATGAAAATTAGCCCATGATTTACTCTCCCTCAAGCCATCCTAGTTGTATGTGACTTTCTTCTTTTTAGACGAATACAATCAGAGTTATATTAATAAACACCCTGACGCTTCAAGCTTTATAATGGCAGTGAATTGCAACCAACAGATTGAAGCTCAAAAAAGTGCATCTATCCATCATAAAAGTGCATCTATCCATCATAAAAGAGCATCTATCCATCATAAAAGTGCATCCATCCATCATAAAAGTGCATCCATCCATCATAAAAGTGCATCCATCCATCATAAAAGAGCATCCATCCATCATAAAAGAGCATCCATCCATCATAAAGTGCATCCATCCATCATAAAAGTGCATCCATCCATCATAAAAGTGCATCCATTCATCATAAAAGTGCATCCATTCATCATAAAAGAGCATCCATCCATCATAAAAGAGCATCCATCCATCATAAAGTGCATCTATCCATCATAAAAGTTCATCTGCCCATCATAAAAGTGCATCTATCATAAAAGTACATCTGCCCATCATAAAAGTGCATCCATCCATCATAAAAGTGCATCTATCATAAAAGTGCATCCATCCATCATAAAAGTGCATCCGTCCATCATAAAAGTGCATCCATTCATCATAAAAGTGCATCCATCCATCATAAAAGTGCATCTATCCATCATAAAAGAGCATCTATCCATCATAAAAGTGCATCTATCCATCATAAAAGTGCATCTATCCATCATAAAAGAGCATCTGTAGGCCAACTACTTCCAGAAGAAGCTTGGATCCTTTGAGTGTATATGATGCTGAGAATGTTCTACCAGGCTACTGTTATGAGCTATGATCTATGCAGTTGTGTGCTCAGTCAGCAGCATGTAATGAGCTGAAGCCAACAGATCAGAAAGAAAGATGTGCTCTGACCTGGGGATCAAGACTATTGCCCTCCATGTATGTAAGTCAATAGAAGCGCCGGCTTCTATTGTGGTTCCACCTCAATTAATTGTTTTTGCTCGCAGTCCTGGAGGTCATGCTTCAAGTTTGTGTTACATTTAGCTAGTGGTACTGTATAGACTGGTTGTGTGGGCAAAAGTATAGGTTGAGAAGATAAGACTGAGGTAGGAGAACGCTATCTGCTTTCACAGTTTGTCAGTATTCTACCAAAGGGTCCCTGTATTTTGACTAGACTGGCTCATCAATAAACCCTGAAGCACATCTGCCCCCAAATAGATTCTGGAAGGGCCCAAATAAACTCAACCAAATTACACATGATGCATATCATTTAGTAGGCATCCACATAGTATGTAAGCCCAGCTAAGTGAAGCTTACTAGCCTTAGTGGTAGGTATGGAGAAACAAAACAAAAATGGTCCCATCCCTTTAAATAAGGATTTCTTGAATGAGGGTGTGAATGAGGCCTTTTTTTGGCTGAGGCTCTTTTCAAAGAATGGCTTTGAAAGTTTTTTAACATTAGCATCCATTCATCATAAAAGAATAAGAGAATAAGAGATATTCATAAGAGAATATCCAGACTGGAACAAGCTTATGGACTTGTCTATTTGCACAACATAAAACATGATTGCATTAAACATCAGATGTCAAAATAGTAATTAAACTAGTGGTCGACCAAAATACATTTTTTTAATGGCTGATATCTTAAAGAGCAGGGTGGCAGTCTATAGCTATATACATAGGTATGATTTAGACATCAGTGTATGTGTGTGTGTGTGTGTGTGTATCTCAGGACTTAGTATTCACCATAGTCACAATATGTAGGTATGATTTAGACATCAGTGTATGTGTGTGTATCTCAGGACTTTGTATTCACCATAGTCCTAATATGTAGGTATGATTTAGACACACACTGCAGCAGGGATTTTGGCCCACTCCTCCATACAGACCTTCTCCAGATCCTTCAGGTTTCGGGGCTGTCGCTGGGCAATACGGACTTTCAGCTCCCTCCAAAGATTTTCTATTGGGTTCAGGTCTGGAGACTGGCTAGGCCACTCCAGGACCTTGAGATGCTTCTTACAGAGCCACTCCTTAGTTGCCCTGGCTGTGTGTTTCGGGTCGTTGTCATGCTTCAATGCTCTTACTGAGGGAAGGAGGTTGTTGGCCAAGATCTTGCGATACATGGCCCCATCCATCTTCCCCTCAATACGGTGCAGTCGTCCTGTCCCCATTGCAGAAAAGCATCCCCAAAGAATGATGTTTCCACCTCCATGCTTCACGGTTGGGATGGTGTTCTTGGGGTTGTACTCATCTTTCTTCTTCCTCCAAACACGGCGAGTGGAGTTTAAACCAAAAAGCTCTATTTTTGCCTCATCAGACCACATGACCTTCTCCCATTCCTCCTCTGGATCATCCAGATGGTCATTGGCTAACTTCAGACGGGCCTGGACATGCGCTGGCTTGAGCAGGGGGACCTTGCGTGCGCTGCAGGATTTTAATCCATGACGGCGTAGTGTGTTATTAATGGTTTTCGGTTTTCTTTGAGACTGTGGTCCCAGCTCTCTTCAGGTCATTGACCAGGTCCTGCCGTGTAGTTCTGGGCTGATCCCTCACCTTCCTCATGATCATTGATGCCCCACAAGGTGAGATCTTGCATGGTCCCCCAGAACGAGGGAGATTGACCGTCATCTTGAACTTCTTCCATTTTCGAATAATTGCGCCAACAGTTGTTGCCTTTTCACCAAGCTGCTTGACTATTGTCCTATAGCCCATCCCAGCCTTGTGCAGCTCTACAATTTTATCCCTGATGTCCTTACACAGCTCTCTGGTCTTGGCCATTGTGGTGAGGTTGGAGTCTGTTTGATTGAGTGTGTGGACAGGTGTCTTTTATACAGGTAACGAGTTCAAACAGGTGCAGTTAATACAGGTAATGAGTGGAGAACAGGAGGGCTTCTTAAAGAAAAACTAACAGGTATGTGAGAGCCAGAATTCTTACTGGTTGGTAGATGATCAAATACTTATGTCATGCAATAAAATGCAAATTAATTATTAAAAAATCATACGATGTGATTTTCTGGATTTTTGTTTTAGATTCTGTCTCTCACAGTTGAAGTGTACCTATGATAAAAATTGCAGACCTCTACATGCTTTGTAAGTAGGAAAACCTGCAAAATCGGCAGTGTATCAAATACTTGTTCTCCCCACTGTATATATATATATATATAGCTATATCGGCCATTCAAATGTTGTATTTATATATACAATATATATAAATAATATTTAATGTGTGTGTGTGTATATATATATATATATATCGGCCATTCAAATGTGTAATTTATATGTATAATATATAAATAATATTTAATGTGTTTGTATATATATATATAGCTATATCAACCATTCAATTTTTTTATTATGTATATAACTTTAAACAGTATCATTTACAATTATCTACGTGATGTGTGGATGAATGCTGTTACAAGCTAGCTCACTAGCTCACGTTAGCAGACTCTTGCTAGCTAAAAGTAGCAGGCTCGTGTTAACTAATATACAAGCTGGCTAACATGCTAAATGCGTAGCTAACCACATCCACTGAACCAGTTATGTATCCATAGGGGTGATCGATCTTGAAGACGCCCACGATCTACTTTTCAAGCGAATCGTAGAGATATGTTCAAGATCGATCACCCCTATTGCTACATAACTGGTTCAGTGGATGTGGTTAGCTACGCATTTAGCATGTTAGCCAGATTGTATATTAGTTAACACGAGCCTGCTACTTTTAGCTAGCGAGCTAGCAAGTCTCCTAACGTGAGCTAGCTTGTAACAGCATTCATCCACACATCACGTTGTAGATAATTGTAAATGATACTGTTTAAAGTCCAATCTTTAGAACTGTTTACTGTGTTACTACTGGCCAACACACTATTTATTTATAGTCAACCACTGGCTAGATCGCTAGCCATTTCGATTTCCTAACTGTGAATCTTAAGTGAAACGTTAGAACATCTCTGATGTCACTTCCTGTGTGTGTAAAAGTTGAGCGCAGTACCTCACACGTCCCATAGTTGGCGTATCAGTGAGTGAGCAAAAATGTGATACACACTTACACAGATGGTTTCAAAAATTTGTGACAATTCTGGCCTAAGGAGATTTTTGCAGCAGGTATATATTTGAGGCTGTAGAACACTGTGGTATGCTCAGAAAAGTGAGGACATCAATTTTTGTCCTGACTTCTACACATGTCCTGACTTTGTTGGTGTGTATTCATACTTTTGTCCTAATATGTCACAAATACAAACGCACACACACACACACACACACACACACACACACACACACACACACACACACACACACACACACACACACACACACACACATCCTGGCGATTCACTGATCACAGCTTCCATGTCAACAAAGAGACCGAGAAACATTGCTCCCTCCCTCCCTCCCTCCCTCCCTCCCTCCCTCCCTCCCTCCCTCCAACCCTCCAACCCTCCAACCACACAGGGTCAACTCCATTCTAGACCCCTCGGTCTCTGTGGACCATTTGTGGTTAATTAGTTTGACCATGACAACAACATCAAAGAATCCCATCACTGTCTTCAAAACTCTGTTTTGACCTAATAAATCCCTCTGTTGCTGCTTCAGTTTTGCGACCCTTTTCCTTGGAGCTTGTGCAGTCCGCTCTTTAGACCTTGTTTGCCCACAGTTGGCAGAGCAGAGGCCCAGGCAGGCGCCAGAGTGGCAGCACGTCCATGGGAACCTGATAACACATATTATTTATTATCACAGAGAACTAGTGCCTGTGACCTCAGTTGAACTTTGTAATCCCATCTCTCTGTGCCAAATCCTGCTGTAATGTGTCTGAGATAAAACAAGATGGAAGGGGGATTATATACTCTGTCAGTTAGCTGGCTGATGAGAGAGCAGGAGGAGATGGTAGGATGGATACAGAGAAGGACACAGGATAGGCACTGACCTTTATGAATCACCCCAGCAGGAAATATTGTTAGCACTTAGTTAGTGAGCCAAAAACCCCTGTCATGTTTTCCCACTGTGGAACCACAAATAGTGGATTTGTCAAATTAGAGTCGTGAGACCTGACCTCAGGTCCTGGCTGGCTGGCAGAATGAACCAATGGTTCCCTAGGTAACAGCGGTTCCCATGGAGCGCTACATGGAGCGCTACTGTGATGACCGCAGCTCTGAGTACGAGTGGCAAGTGACGCGGACGGGAGGGGGCTTGGCTGCCAAGCAGTGCTTCCTGTATGGCTCCCCTAATTTGGCCTCTGATTGGCTGTCTAGAGCCAATGCCTTTTACCCATGATGCCCTGGGGGAGTGATGGAGCTCTACCCCCATCAGAATACCAGGTACGGAGAGAGAGAGAGAGAGAGAGTGTGTGTGTGTGTGTACGTGGGTGCAAGTGCGCGTGATTGTGGGTGCGTTGGAACTGAAACAGTCGAAGGAAACACTTTCCCTAGTCCTGCAATTGGACGCACATGATGTGAGCCAGAGGAACATGGGCCTGCCAGCTCTGGGAGGGTAAAGCTCTGGGAGAACCACCTCAGGTCACAGCTAGAAGCAGGATAGCGATAGCATGGGTCAGGAGTTCAGCCAAGGGGTCATTTCAGAGCACAGCAGAGCTAGCCTAGTATACCACTGCCAGCAAAACCTGCTACTGCGGGTGTCTTTATCACAGAGCTGCTACTGCGGGTGTCTTTATCACAGAGCTGCTACTGCGGGTGTCTTTATCACAGAGCTGCTACTGCGGGTGTCTTTATCACAGAGCTGCTATTGTGGGTCAGATAGACCAGTCTCTGTCAGACCAGATGACTGATGTGTAGTGAGGGTTAGAGGTTTTCAAAGACTTCAACCCTACACTTTACATTACATTATAATGACATCTCACTTTTGGTTTGGAGTCATATGGTTTTTACCTGGGAATGGAATGGTCTGACTTGATGTGTGAGAACAGTCTGAGAGCTTGTGAAGTTTGAGAAGAGGAGGACAAAGCGAGGAAGTTTAACTATTGATCATTGTGCCAGTGCCTAGGCTGATAGACTGTACAGTACTGTGTGTTTGGTGTGTGTGTGTTTGTCTGAGGGTGTGTGTGTTTGTCTGAGGATGTGTGTGTGTGTCTGAGGGTGTGTGTGGCGACAGTCTCGTAGTGATGTCATCTCACCTCGCCTTGTGCAGAAAGTCTTCCTCTTTCTGTGTGTGAATGCGCTTGTGTCTTGAGGGTGTGTGTGTGTGTGTCTGAGGGTGTGTGTGTGTGTGTGTGTGTGTGTGTGTGTGTGTGTGTCTGAGGGTGTGTGTATGTGTGTCTGAGGGTGTGTGTATGTGTGTCTAATATGTCTCACTTTTCCCCACAGTCTCCCAGACACTTTCTCTGTGTGTGTGTGTGTGTGTGTGTGTGTGTGTGTGTGTGTGTGTGAGTTGGGTGTGTGTTGGGTGTGTGTGTGTGTGTGTGTGTTGGGTGTGTGTGTGTTGACATACCTCACCTCTCTGTCTCAGAGCGATGGGAAGGAAATGAGCCACTGCTCCACCAATCCGACTGAACTATTGTTGCCACATCAAGGCTCAAATATGTTCAGTAGTTCACCCATTTTCCCACACCCCTCCCTCTCGCTCTCTTTAACCAACCTTCTGTCTCCCGCTGCCACCTTCTCACCCCTTCCCCTCTCCAACCCTCTCAACCTCCCTTTCCTACCCTCCCTCCTTCTCTCCCTCCGTCCCTCTCTCTCAGAAATCCCTGTCCCACACTTTTTCTTACACACGTGATGAATAGTATTTGTTTGAGCAAGATGTGAGCTACCGAGCAATATCGGGCAAAACATCTAATCATGAGAACCTTAAGGAATCAAGCCCTGCTGGGAGAAAACAATGACTTCTGTGGATTGAGATGATGATGATGATGATTGATGGAAGAGTTATATATACATATATATTTTTTGAATTTTACCTTTATTTAACTAGGCAAGTCAGTTAAGAACAAATTCTTATTTACAATGACGGCCTACACCGGCTAAACCTGGACGACGCTGGGAGAGTTATGGGACTCCCAATCACGGCCAGTTGTGATACTGCCTGGAATCAAACCAGGGTGTCTGTAGTGAAAAAAAAAAAAAAAGCTTCTTAGCAAAGAGACATTTCTCAAGCAAGAATGTCTAGCAGTGGGGAGAGGATAACTGAAAACTAGCTGTTATTGGCAGAGAGCTTCTAAAAGCCAGTTTATTGTCAATCCTGATTCTGCACTGGCCGTGCAGTTTTTACAGCATTTACGGTGATACTGCCTCTGCAGAAGTCAGAGTATTCATACTGCTTGCACTTCGTGGAGCAGAGCAGATCTACTGTGAAGGAAGTGAGCTTGTGTTTATACAGGATGTACTGCCCTCACCTACCATCAACCAATCATGCCAAAACAGAGCTATACGGAGCCCTCCGTATTGTTACAATGTTTGGGAGGCGCACGCCGATGCGTTATGGAGCTTGATTTGGCCTCCGCAACCCTCCATACGGAGCATCCGGACCGCATCGCATGAATCTGCTTTTATTGGTCTATTATTTGTTCAGGGACACTTGATCCCACTTTAAACCAACAACAACTTAGAAAGTCTTCATAAGCACTACATAAGCAAAGGAGCACACTTATAAGCTAGTCATATTAAATAAAAGGTCCTTTCACCAGTGGAACATTTTCTGGAAAATTCCAAACACCAAAGGCCAGGCTAAAATACCCTGTTGCTGTGTCAGTCAGTCAAATGTAATTAGAACAGGCTGGCTAAATCAGTGGTTCCCAAACTTTTTTGTTAACTGTTGATTGTTAGCTCTGGAAGCCTTCACTGTGTGTGTGTGTGTGTGTGTGTGTGTGTGTGTGTGTGTGTGTGTGTGTGTGTGTGTGTGTGTGTGTGTGTGTGTGTGTGTGTGTGTGTGTGTGTGTGTGTGTGTGTGTGTGTGTGTGTGTGTGGGGGGGAAACAACGTCTTGCCATCCTGTCCCTTCAAAGAATCTCAGCTCTCCAGAAAAAAGGCAGGAAACCTCCCTGGCCTTCTGATAGAGCGACGACACACAACACACACAGCCTAGCGACACACTGTTAAGGCGTCCGCATGTTTCCCACCCAAAACACTTTGGAACAGTTCATGCATATATTATGACGTTTTTGTTCGTTTTGGTCTTCGTGCGAACTACATTTTTTTTCTTGAGGCTAGCTGAAGTTGGTAGCCGAAGTCTACGCCCCTTCGTCTGTGATTGGTCAACAATCACCTACAGATTATTCAACTAGAGACAGATGGTTTTCATGCACATTTTTTTCACTTGAGAAATACTGCACTAAAAATCTTAGTTAGATGTAAAATTGCGTGACTAAGATCTCCTCAACAAAAACGTCCAAATTAATTATAGATTTGTGACATTGTTTTCCCTAGGAAGTGTATACTGGTGTCTCAAGATGGACAAACAGTACTATTGCTGTTTTTTTCTCGTTTTTCAAGCGAAGGTGTTTTAAGGGAGTATGGGAGCACACTTGTTCGGTTTGCCTAGCTAGGCGCCATTCAAAATCGAAGCATGCTGACGCCTTAAGGCTCTACACACCTTATGCACTTTGCGCTAAGGGAACGGAAGGCAGTACGTTTTGGTTTGGTTTATATGCAGGATGTTTTGCTTTGGTTTATATGCAGGATGTTTTGGTTTGGTTTATATGCGGGATGTTTTGGTTTGGTTTATATGCAGGATGTTTTGGTTTGGTTTATATGCAGTTTGTTTCAGTTTAGTTTATATGTAGGATGTTTTGGTTTGGTTTATATGCAGGATGTTTCAGTTTGGTTTATATGCGGTATGTTTTGGTTTATATGCGGTATGTTTTGGTTTGGTTTATATGCGGTAAGTTTTGGTTTGGTTTATATGCAGGATGTTTTGGTTTGGTTTATATGCAGTTTGTTTCAGTTTAGTTTATATGTAGGATGTTTTGGTTTGGTTTATATGCAGGATGTTTCAGTTTGGTTTATATGCGGTAAGTTTTGGTTTGGTTTATATGCAGGATGTTTTGGTTTGGTTTATATGCAGTTTGTTTCAGTTTAGTTTATATGTAGGATGTTTTGGTTTGGTTTATATGCAGGATGTTTCAGTTTGGTTTATATGCAGGATGTTTCGGTTTGGTTTACATGCAGTATGTTTCAGTTTGGTTTATATGCAGGATGTTTTGGTTTAGTTTATATGCAGTATGTTTCAGTTTGGTTTATATGCAGGATGTTTTGGTTTGGTTTATATGCAGTTTGTTTCAGTTTAGTTTATATGTAGGATGTTTTGGTTTGGTTTATATGCAGGATGTTTCAGTTTGGTTTATATGCGGTATGTTTTGGTTTATATGCGGTATGTTTTGGTTTGGTTTATATGCGGTAAGTTTTGGTTTGGTTTATATGCAGGATGTTTTGGTTTGGTTTATATGCAGTTTGTTTCAGTTTAGTTTATATGTAGGATGTTTTGGTTTGGTTTATATGCAGGATGTTTCAGTTTGGTTTATATGCTGTAAGTTTTGGTTTGGTTTATATGCAGGATGTTTTGGTTTGGTTTATATGCAGTTTGTTTCAGTTTAGTTTATATGTAGGATGTTTTGGTTTGGTTTATATGCAGGATGTTTCAGTTTGGTTTATATGCAGGATGTTTTGGTTTGGTTTACATGCAGTATGTTTCAGTTTGGTTTATATGCAGGATGTTTTGGTTTGGTTTATATGCAGTATGTTTCAGTTTGGTTTATATGCAGGATGTTTTGGTTTGGTTTATATGCAGGATGTTTCAGTTTGGTTTATATGCGGTATGTTTTGGTTTATATGCGGTATGTTTTGGTTTGGTTTATATGCGGTAAGTTTTGGTTTGGTTTACATGCAGTATGTTTTGGTTTGGTTTACATGCAGTATGTTTTGGTTTGGTTTTTACGTGAATGGGTAGGTCTGCCTATGCCACTTTCTACGTTGTTTTGTTCTGCTCAATGCAAATCTTAGATCCATCCTGCACTTAGACACCTCATTCAGTTTATCAGTAAAAACAGGTGTTATAGAAGGGTTGTACCTCATCAGGCCTACAGGGGGCGAGCTTACCCACATTATATATGTCTGGCCCACTGGGTCTGGCTGAGGTTTGGGATCTGGAGGGAAACGCATCTAGGGCTTTCTCTCCCTCTTCACCAGCGTTGGGTCTGACTCTTGGCCAAGGCCTCCATGTGTGACACTGTGTAATCTATCTTAATGACAGTATTCACTGCTCTGCCTTGTGGTGGGACCCTAACCCACTGTGGTGTGTCTTCCACTAATCAGTGTGGTGGGACCCTAACCCACTGTGGTGTGTCTCCCACTAATCAGTGTGGTGGGACCCTAACCCAATGTGGTGTGTCTCCCACTAATCAGTGTGGTGGGACCCTAACCCACTGTGGTGTGTCTCCCACTAATCAGTGTGGTGGGACCCTAACCCACTGTGGTGTGTCTCCCACTAATCAGTGTGGTGGGACCCTAACCCACTGTGGTGTGTCTCCCACTAATCAGAGTGGTTGGACCCTAACCCACTGTGGTGTGTCTTCCACTAATCAGAGTGGTTGGACCCTAACCCACTGTGGTGTGTCTTCCACTAATCAGTGTGGTGGGACCCTAACCCACTGTGGTGTGTCTCCCACTAATCAGTGTGGTGGGACCCTAACCCACTGTGGTGTGTCTCCCACTAATCAGAGTGGTTGGACCCTAACCCACTGTGGTGTGTCTTCCACTAATCAGAGTGTGGTGGGACCCTAACCCACTGTGGTGTGTCTTCCACTAATCAGAGTGTAGTGGGACCCTAACCCAATGTGGTGTGTCTCCCACTAATCAGTGTGGTGGGACCCTAACCCACTGTGGTGTGTCTCCCACTAATCAGTGTGGTGGGACCCTAACCCACTGTGGTGTGTCTCCCACTAATCAGTGTGGTGGGACCCTAACCCACTGTGGTGTGTCTCCCACTAATCAGTGTGGTGGGACCCTAACCCACTGTGGTGTGTCTCCCACTAATCAGTGTGGTGGGACCCTAACCCACTGTGGTGTGTCTCCCACTAATCAGAGTGGTTGGACCCTAACCCACTGTGGTGTGTCTTCCACTAATCAGAGTGGTTGGACCCTAACCCACTGTGGTGTGTCTTCCACTAATCAGTGTGGTGGGACCCTAACCCACTGTGGTGTGTCTCCCACTAATCAGTGTGGTGGGACCCTAACCCACTGTGGTGTGTCTCCCACTAATCAGAGTGGTTGGACCCTAACCCACTGTGGTGTGTCTTCCACTAATCAGAGTGTGGTGGGACCCTAACCCACTGTGGTGTGTCTTCCACTAATCAGAGTGTGGTGGGACCCTAACCCACTGTGGTGTGTCTCCCACTAATCAGAGTGTGGAGGGACCCTAACCCATTGTGGTGTGTCTCCCACTAATCAGAGTGTGGTGGGACCCTAACCCACTGTGGTGTGTCTCCCACTAAACAGAGTGTGGTGGGACCCTAACCACTGATCAGAGTGGAAGAGTGGAACTAGTAGCAGAGAGAGCAGCAGACCGTTTCCATCTGTCTCTCTTGTCACAGACACTGAGAGCAGAGAGTAGTTGCAGTCACATGTTTTGCCATTGGCAGAGAGTAATCCCTAAACCCAAAGTGCTGGGGTTGGAGCCACTGTGCCATAAACATACAGACATCAGTATCATAACCCCTCACCATAGGCTGATACCTTAGATAGATAGATAGATAGATAGATAGATAGATAGATAGATAGATAGATAGGTAGGTAGGTAGGTAGGTAGGTAGGTAGGTAGGTAGGTAGGTAGGTAGGTAGGTAGGTAGGTAGGTAGGTAGGTAGGTAGGTAGGTAGGTAGGTAGGTAGGTAGGTAGGTAGGTAGGTAGGTAGGTAGGTAGGTAGGTAGGTAGATAGATAGATAGATAGATAGATAGATAGATAGATAGATAGATAGATAGATAGATAGATAGATAGATAGATAGATAGATAGAGTAAATGCGCGTTTGATATAAATGAGGGTAATAATAGTTTACTTAATATACAGTCTGGTTAAATGTACAGGTAAATGAATATTTACTTGGTTAAATTAACTGTACAGGTAAATGACAGGAATAATAGATAGCATATGATATAATTTAAGGTAATAATAATAATTCACTTAAAATACAGTCCTTAGTACAGGGTTTCATTATCTACAGGATCGGTGTCCCGCACTCTGGACGCTTGAGATAATGTGCGCTAATGTGATTAGCGTGACGTTGTAAGTAACAAGAAAATGTCCCAGGACATAGACATATCTTATATGGGCAGAAAGCTTAAATTCTTGTTAATCTAACTGCAGTAGCTATTACAGTGAAATAATACCATGCTATTGTTTGAGGAGAGTGCACAGTTTTGTACTTGAAAATGTATCAATAAACCATTTAGGCACATTTGGGCAGACTTTATACAACATTTTGAACATTAATGCAATGGTTCATTGAATATGTCTAAAACTGCCCGTACACTGCTGCCATCTAGTGGCCAAAATATAAACTGTGCCTGGACTCCTAAGTAATATTATGTCCTTTCTCTTGCATATCAAAATGATGTATTTCCACAAACTTCTAAGTGTTTCCTTTCAAATCAAGAATATGCATATCCTTGCATCAGGTCCTGAGCTACAGGCAGTTAGATTTGGGTCATTTTAGGCTGAATTTTAAAAAAAGGGACCGATCCTTAAGAGGTTAAGACTTCACCATCATCACCCCTCACCATCTTATTACAGTGGTTTAGATGGTAATATGATTCTCTACACTATATTATCTTATTACAGTGGTTTAGATGGTAATATGATTCTCTACACTATATTATCTTATTACAGTGGTTTAGATGGTAATATGATTCTCTACACTATATTATCTTATTACAGTGGTTTAGATGGTAATATGATTCTCTACACTATATTATCTTATTACAGTGGTTTAGATGGTAATATGATTCTCTACACTATATTATCTTATTACAGTGGTTTAGATGGTAATATGATTCTCTACACTATATTATCTTATTACAGTGGTTTAGATGGTAATATGATTCTCTACACTATATTATCTTATTCCAGTGGTTTAGATGGTAATATGATTCTCTACACTATATTATCTTATTCCAGTGGTTTAGATGGTAATATGATTCTCTACACTATATTATCTTATTACAGTGGTTTAGATGGTAATATGATTCTCTACACTATATTATCTTATTACAGTGGTTTAGATGGTAATATGATTCTCTACACTATATTATCTTATTACAGTGGTTTAGATGGTAATATGATTCTCTACACTATATTATCTTATTACAGTGGTTTAGATGGTAATATGATTCAACCAGGAAATGGCAGAGTGATTTCTGCACGTTGCATCTTTAATTGTCATTTGACAGAACTATCCCTTTAAGTCATCTTCTATTTCCTGGCCCCGCTTTCTTTCTTTGCTAATTTTAATTTTATGACTAACCAACCATTTTGCATTACGATGAAAACACATGTAGTTTATTTATAATGTTAAGCTATGAAGGTAGGCCACCAAATATACATCACGTTTTATTTTGAAGGTGGGCCACCAAATATACATAACGTTTTATTTTGAAGGTAGGCCACCAAATATACATCACGTTTTATTTTGAAGGTAGGCCACCAAATATACATCACGTTTTATTTTGAAGGTGGGCCACCAAATATACATAACGTTTTATTTTGAAGGTAGGCCACCAAATATACATCACGTTTTATTTTGATCCCTCTCCCTTTTTAAGAAATGGCAGTTATGCCAATTGTGTACAAAAAGAACACTTCCATGTACAGCTCAGAGCGCCTGTGAGGGCGGTGGGGTTTAGAGAAAGTGGCTGTTTGGAATGGGGTTGGAATGCTTCTTTCCTTCTAATGTGGTGGTAGTGAAGTTGGAAGGGTGCTGTTTGCATGCAATTGGAAAGGTCAAACACAAAGCAAACAAAACATCTCCACATTTGGCAACAAACTCCCAAGGGTACAGTAGAATATAGTAGAGTACAGTAGAGTACAGTAGAGTACAGTAGAATATAGTAGAGTACAGTAGAGTACAGTAGGGTACAGTAGAATATAGTAGAGTACAGTAGAGTACAGTAGAGTACAGTAGAATATAGTAGAGTACAGTAGAGTACAGTAGGGTACAGTAGAATATAGTAGAGTACAGTAGAGTACAGTAGAGTACAGTAGAATATAGTAGAGTACAGTAGAGTACAGTAGGGTACAGTAGGGTACAGTAGAATATAGTAGAGTACAGTAGAGTACAGTAGAGTACAGTATAATATAGTAGAGTACAGTAGAGTACAGTAGAATATAGTAGAGTACAGTAGAATATAGTAGAGTACAGTAGAATATAGTAGAACATAGTAGAACATAGTAGAGTACAGTAGAGTACAGTAGAATATAGTAGAGTATAGTAGAATATAGTAGAATATAGTAGAATATAGTAGAGTATATTAGAGTACAGTAGGGTACAGTAGAATATAGTACAATACAGTAGAATATAGTACAATACAGTAGAATATATATTAGAGTACAATAGAATATAGTAGGGTACAGTAGAATACAGTAGAGTACAGTAGAATATAGTAGAGTACAGTAGAGTACAGTAGAATATAGTAGAGTACAGTAGAATATAGTAGAGTACAGTAGAGTACAGTAGAATATAGTAGAGTACAGTAGAATATAGTAGAGTACAGTAGAATATAGTAGAGTACAGTATAGTACAGTAGAATATAGTAGAGTACAGTAGAATATAGTAGAGTCCAACTGCTCTTAAACACTAGTAAAACTAAGTGCATGCTTTTCTATCGAACGCTGCCAGCACCCGCCCACCGGACTATCATCACTACTCTCGACGGGTCCGAATTAGAATACGTGGACACCTACAAATACCTAGGCATCTGGTTAGACTATAAACTCAACTTCCAGACTCACATCAACCATCTCCAATCCAAAATTAAATCCAGAATTGGCTTTCTATTCCGCAACAAAGCCTCCTTCACTCATGCTGCCAAACATGCCCTTGTAAAACTGACTATCCTACCGATCCTTGATTTTGGTGATGTCATTTACAAACTAGCCTCCAACACTCTACTCAGCAAATTGGATGTAGTCTATCACAGTGCCATCCGTTTTGTCACCAAAGCCCCATACACTACCCACCACTGCGACCTGTATGCTCTCGTTGGCTGGCCTTCATTATATATTCGTCGCCAAACCCACTGGCTCCAGGTCATCTATAAGTCTTTATTAGGTAAATCCCCGCCCTATCTCAGCTCACTGGTCACTATAGCAACACCCACCCGTAGCATGCGCTCCAGCAGGTATATCTCACTGGTCACCCCCAAAGCCAACACCTCCTTTGGCCGCCATTCCTTCCAGTTCGCTGCTGCCAATGACTGGAACGAATTGCAAAAATCATTGAAGCTAGAGGTTCCTATCTCCCTCAATAACTTTAAGCATCAGTTATCAAAGCTGCTTATCGATCACTGCACCTGTATATAGCCCCTCTGTAAATAGCCCACACTACTACCTCATCCCCATATTTATTTTTTGTTTATTTTCACTAATCTTGCACACCAGTACCTCTATTTGCACATCATAATTTGCACATCCTTCATTCCTGTGTTAATGATGATAATTCTGTAATTTATTTCACCACTATAGTCTATTTATTGTCCTACCTCCTAATCTTACTGCATTTTTGCACTACATTTTGCACTCTGTATATAGATTTTTCTATTGTGTTTTTGACTGTTTGTTTTACTGTGTAACTCTGTGTTGTTTTTGTCGCACTGCTTTGCTTTGTCTTGGCCAGGTCGCAGTTGCAAATGAGAACTTGTTCTCAACTGACCTACCTGGTTAAATAAAGGTGAAAAAAAAAAAAAAAAAAGAGTACAGTAGAGTACAGTAGAATATAGCAGAGTACAGTAGAATATAGTAGAGTACAGTAGAATATAGTAGAGTACAGTAGAATATTTTAGAGTACAGTAGAGTACAGTAGAATATAGTAGAGTACAGTAGAATATTTTAGAGTACAGTAGAGTACAGTAGAATATAGTAGAGTACAGTAGAATATAGTAGAGTACAGTAGAGTACAGTAGAATATAGTAGAGTACAGTAGAATATTTTAGAGTACAGTATAATATAGTAGAGTACAGTAGAATATTTTAGAGTACAGTATAATATATTAGAGTACAGTAGAATATAGTAGAGTACAGTAGAATATAGTAGAGTACAGTAGAATATATTAGAGTACAGTAGAATATATTAGAGTACAGTAGAATATAGTAGAGTACAGTAGAGTACAGTAGAATATAGTAGAGTACAGTAGAATATTTTAGAGTACAGTAGAATATAGTAGAGTACAGTAGAGTACAGTAGAATATAGTAGAGTACAGTAGAATATAGTAGAGTACAGTAGAATATAGTAGAGTACAGTAGAGTACAGTAGAATATAGTAGAGTACAGTAGAATATAGTAGAGTACAGTAGAGTACAGTAGAATATATTAGAGTACAGTAGAATATAGTAGAGTACAGTAGAATATATTAGAGTACAGTAGAATATAGTAGAGTACAGTAGAGTACAGTAGAATATAGTAGAGTACAGTATAATATAGTAGAGTACAGTAGAGTACAGTAGAATATAGTAGAGTACAGTAGAGTACAGTAGAATATAGTAGAATATAGTAGAGTATATTCGAGTACAGTAGGGTACAGTAGAATATAGTACAATAGAATATAGTAGGGTACAGTACAATAGAATATAGTAGAATATAGTAGAGTACAATAGAATATAGTAGAGTACAGTAGAATACAGTAGAGTACAGTAGAGTACAGTAGAATATAGTAGAGTACAGTAGAGTACAGTAAAATATATTAGAGTACAGTAGAATATAGTAGAGTACAGTAGAATATAGTAGAGTACAGTAGAATATATTAGAGTACAGTAGAATATAGTAGAGTACAGTAGAATATAGTAGAGTACAGTAGAGTACAGTAGAATATAGTAGAATATAGTAGAGTATATTCGAGTACAGTAGGGTACAGTAGAATATAGTAAAATAGAATATAGTAGAGTATATTCGAGTACATTAGAGTACAGTAGAATACAGTAGAGTACAGTAGAATATAGTAGAATATAGTAGATTATATTAGAGTACAATAGAATATAGTAGGGTACAGTACAATAGAATATAGTAGAGTACAATAGAATATAGTAGAGTACAGTAGAATATAGTAGAGTACAGTAGAGTACAGTAGAATATAGTAGAGTACAGTAGAATACAGTAGAATACAGTTGAATATAGTAGAGTACAGTAGAATACAGTTGAGTACAGTAGAATATAGTAGAGTACAGTAGAATATAGTAGAATACAGTAGAATATAGTAGGGTACAGTATAATATAGTAGAATACAGTAGAATATAGTAGGGTACAGTAGAATATAGTAGAGTACAGTACAGTAGAATATAGTAGGGTACAGTAGAATATAGTATCTATCTATCTATCTATCTATCTATCTATCTATCTATCTATCTATCTATCTATCTATCTATCTATCTATCTATCTATCTATCTATCTATCTATCTATCTATCCATCCATCCATCCATCCATCCATCCATCCATCCATCCATCCATCCATCCATCCATCCATCCATCCATCCATCCATCCATCCATCCACCCACCCACCCACCCACCCACCCACCCACCCACCCACCCACCCACCCACCCACCCACCTATCTATCTATCTATCTATCTATCTATCTATCTATCTATCTATCTATCTATCTATCTATCTATCTATCTATCTATCTATCTATCTATCTATCTATCTATCTATCTATCTATCTGATTTGAATGAAAAGTATTTGAATAAACCACATGCAAAGGTGACTTTAAGAAGCGCTCATAATTTCACATAGGCTACATGTCTTATTAGAGGGTTGAGGAACAGCAGATCTGCTCTGATCTGACTCTCCCTCTGCCTTGTTAGAGACCAGCGAGCTAATTATAATTCCTCTGACTAATGATCAGGTCAGAGTAATTAGCCAGGGCTCATCTGTAGAACAGCCTGCCAGATGGAGGGAGGGGGAGGGGAACAGTGGGCGAAAATGGAGAAAACCGGAAAACAAAAGCACTAACAGAGAAGGAAACAAAGAAGAGAGTTCTGTTTTTCCAGCGCATGGGAAGGTCTCTTGTTGATTTGAAAGCCAGGAGGTCGTGCCGTGGGAAAGGGAACACGCAGAGTGCTTCCAGCAACATGACCGCTGAACAATAATGGCACTCAGTCACTCCTAGCTCTGTCTAGCTCTATCGCCATTGTTGTCCTGCACTGTGTTGCAAATACCACTTTTAGTCTGGAAGGCACCTCCGTGACACCTCCAGTGAAGTCAACGGGCAATCTCTCATGGTTGGCTGGGATCTTTCCACGATGAGGTCTTTGATGGCTTAATATATCGGCCCTGCCCACCTGCGTCTGGAAGGCGCCTCCCAGTGAATTCCTCCTCCGTTCCCTCATGACTGGCCTCTTAGTTTCCATGAGTAGGTCTCTTGGTTCAAATAGCGGCCCTGCCCAGGTGACTGGCTACACATTCTTCCTGTCTGTAACATGGATGGCAGACATCTGATGGGCTGGGCTGGGATCTGTCACTCACTGGACATCATCTATGCAACATCTTCCATTACATGAGCAGAGAGGAAGGGACCACTGACTAACTGTACATGAGCAGAGAGGAAGGGACCTCTGACTAACTGTACATGAGCAGAGAGGAAGGGACCTCTGACTAACTGTACATGAGCAGAGAGGAATGGACCGCTGACTAACTGTACATGAGCAGAGAGGAAGGGACCGCTGACTAATTGTACATGAGCAGAGAGGAAGATAGAATTTCAATGGTGGTAAAATAGCAGAGCAACATAGAAAGCTGGTTTATACTTGGTCTTTAAAAGAGAGATGATTTGTGACAACTAACTTAGTCTTTGGTGTTGTCTGCTCTCTTAATGTACAGTGCCTTCGGAAAGTGTTCAGACCACTAGACTTTTCCCACATTTTGTTACGTTACTGCCTAGCTCCGAGTGGGAATGACTTCAGCTGTTCTGTCAGGGCAGAAATTGCCAAGCCTCTCTGTTGCAGGTTGTGTGTTTATTACTCCTCTCCATTGTCTGAACATCAGAGGAAAAGACAGAAGAGCCAACGCTAGCTCTTTGCCAGCGCAGATATGTAGCAGTGAACTATTTCTCATGCAAACACACACATAGTTGCAGCATGGTTATCTCATGGGGTCTTTGCTACTTTTGACATTTCAATCAGATCGATGTAGCTAGTCTTAATTTATGGGTCCTTTTATGCCAAGTGCTCCTCTTGTGAGACCGTGTAAACTATTATATTGCGTCTGCCGAGTATATTTACTAGAACAGCAGTCATGCCAAGACGAAGGTACTAGAGACTGAAGTGCACACAGCAAAGTGTGATGCATTAGTCTTATTTATTATTGTTCTGGAGGCTGAAGAGAGACGTAGAGGAAGTGCTAAATCACTGGGCTCTGGCAGTATGGTGCCGCTCTGCTGGCCAGGAGGGAGAAGGTTATGTCCTGGCCAGTCCTCGTAGGGTTGGTAGGGCAGACACAATGGGGAGGATGGAGTAACTCGGGGAGGCATGAAAAGAGAGGGGGCTGGTTAGAGGGGAGGTTTGGAAGAGGCTGGGTATGTGGGGAAGGCAGCTCTCACTGCGACGTCCCATTGGCTAGAACCCCAGAGCCAATCAGAGGTGGTTAGCTTCAGAGACAAGGGTCTAATGGTCCTCATGTAGTCTTCACCAGGACCAGAGGTGTTGAGCCAGACACAGCCAGACACAGCCAGACACAGGATACGTCCCAGGACCACAGCCAGACACAGGATACGTCCCAGGACCAGAGGTGTTGAATGGGACCAGAGCCAGACACAGCCAGACACAGGATACGTCCCAGGACCACAGCCAGACACAGGATACGTCCCAGGACCAGAGGTGTTGAATGGGACCAGAGCCAGACACACAGCCAGACACAGGATACGTCCCAGGACCAGAGGTGTTGAATGGGACCAGAGCCAGACACACAGCCAGACACAGGATACGTCCCAGGACCAGAGGTGTTGAATGGGACCAGAGCCAGACACAGCCAGACACAGGATACGTCCCAGGACCAGAGGTGTTGAATGGGACCAGAGCCAGACACAGCCAGACACAGGATACGTCCCAGGACCAGAGGTGTTGAATGGGACCAGAGCCAGACACAGCCAGACACAGGATACGTCCCAGGACCACAGCCAGACACAGGATACGTCCCAGCTATGGGAGGGATATGAGGAGTAGGAAGGGTCTATGGTGTGTGAGAGTGAGTTGGTAACTATAGGTCTATGGTGTGTGAGAGTGAGTTGGTAACTATAGGTCTATGGTGTGTGAGAGTGAGTTGGTAACTATAGGTCTATGGTGTGTGAGAGTGAGTTGGTAACTATAGGACTATGGTGTGTGAGAGTGAGTTGGTAACTATAGATAGATAGATAGATAGATAGATAGATAGATAGATAGATAGATAGATAGATAGATAGATAGATAGATAGATAGATAGTTTATTGATTCCCCGGGGGGGAAATTTCATTGTCAAGCAGCTACAACAAAACACAGGGCAGGTGCAAAATGCCACAACGAAAGTACACAAAAGACAGATACATGGTACATGATACATAGAGCGGCAGTATGAAAAAGTATAGAAATACAAGATATCTGGAGTGCAAAAAAAGCTATAAAAAGACATTGCATAGTATTAGTGGTTGGCTGAATATGTACACTATACATTGGTGGATGTTGGAAATACTTCTGTAGCTAAAAATGCGTATGATATGAGCGAGGGAATAATAGTTTACTTAATAGACAGACTGGGTAAATGAACAGGTAAGTGAAAATTTTGCATGGTTAAATTAGCTGTACAGTTAGGTGTACAGTTATATTTACAGATAAGTGAATACTTGCATGTTTACACAAACTGTACAGGTAAATGACAGGAAGAGATACTTTAATAGCTAAATGTGTGTATGATATAATTTGGGGTAATAATAGTAATTCCCTTAAAATACAGTCCTTAGTGCGCAGGGTTTAATTACAGACAACTGCACGTATTGCACATTCGATATACTAAAAGCAATGAGAAAAGGTGCAACTGGCAGGATACTAATATGCATTCCTGAGTGAATGCCTACGTAGGTTAAGTCCAATAATTACTTACAATATTGCATGTGATATAATATAACAACTGTACATGAGTATGTATATACAGACCTGTATGAATAAATAGGTCCTGAGTGGATGAGTGCTGACGGACCAGAGTTACTCACGGATGGATGCATAATTGTTAAACTAGGTCCTAGCACCCCAACAGTTCCAGATCTATGTTGCCGACGGCACGGCACCCCGGTGAGGCATTATATAGTCTAATAGCCGCCGGCAGGAAGGACCTCCTGTAGTGCTCTCTGGCACACCGTGGTGGGATCAGTCTGTGACTGAAAGTGCTCCTCTGCGTCATAACCATAGCGTGCAGAGGGTGGGTGACGTTGTCCATGATGGCCAGCAGTTTGGCCAGGATCCATCTCTCCGCCACCTCCTCTAGAGTGTCAAGGCTCATCCCCAGGACAGAGCTAGCCTTCCTGATCAGCTTATTTACCCGAGAAGCATCACCGGCTTTGATGTTTGCTCCCCAGCACACCACTGCAAAAAAGATGTCACTGGCCACCACAGACTGGTAGAAGGTATGCAGTAGTTTACTGCACACGTTGAAGGACCTGAGCCTCCTCAGAAAGTAGAGTCGGCTCTGGCCCTTTTTGTACAGGGCCCCGGTGTTACCGGCCCATTCCAGCCTGTTGTCCATATGGACTCCCAGGAACTTGTATGACCCAACCATTTCCACATCCATCCCCTGTATAGGGACTGCAGTCAGTTGTGCCTTGGTTCTCCTGAAGTCCACCACCATCTCCTTTGTTTTGCTGATGTTGAGCTGAAGGTCGTTCTGCTCACACCACAACACAAAGTCACTGATTGTGCTCCTGTACTCCTCCTCCTGCCCACCCCTGATGCACCCTACAATAGCAGAGTCATCCGAGAACTTCTGTAGGTGGCATGTTTCAGAGTTATATCTGAAGTCTGAGGTGTAGAGGGTGAACAGGAAGGGGGACAGGACCGTACCCTGGGGGGCCCCTGTGTTGCTAACTGCCCGTTCTGACACACAGCTCTGTAGTCGCACAAATTGTGGCCTACCGGTCAGGTAGTCCGTGACCCAGGAGACTAAGGGTGCTTACACTTTCATCCTCCTCATCTTCTCACCCAGTAGCAGGGGCTGAATGGTATTGAAGGCACTGGAGAAGTCAAAAAACATAACCCTCACAGTGCAACCTGCGTTGTCCAGGTGAGAGTAGGCTCTCTGCAGAAGGTAGATGATTGCATCATCCACCCCGATGTTGCGCTGGTATGCAAACTGCAGGGGGTCCATTGATGAACACACCAGGGGTCTGAGGTGAGCGAGGACTAACCTTTCCAGGGTCTTCATGATGTGGGATGTTAGCGCTACAGGTCTGAAGTCATTCAGGACAGTGGGGTGTGCCTTCTTGGGCACTGGGACGAGGCAGGATGTTTTCCACAGCACAGGGACCCTTTCTAGGCTCAGGCTAAGGTTGAAAAGACGCTGGAGTATTCCACACAGTTGGTCAGCACAGACCCTCAGCACCCTTGGGCTGATGCCATCAGGGCCCGCCGCTTTCCACTGGTGTAGTCTCTCCAGCTCTCTCTTCACTTGGTTGGTGGTGAAAGCCAGCCCAGGTGGGGAGGTGGGGGGAAGGGGGGTGTTGAGGATCAGTCCAGGGGGAGCAGGGGCGGAGGTGGGGTCACTGATTGTCTCAGCAGAGGTGCTGTGAGCAAAGTGGGGGTGGGACAGCCGTGAGGGTGTGTGGTCTGGGGAGCTGGAGGGGAGGTGGACAGGGCCAGTATCAAACCTGTTAAAAAATCTGTTCAGCTCATTGGCTCTGTCCTGGGTCCCCTCCGTCTGCCCACTGACTTTTTGAAGCCAGTGATATTTCTCATACCCTTCCACACCTCTCTCACCTGGCTCTGCCTCAGCTTGTCCTCCATCTTCTCCTTATACACTCTCTTCCCCTCAGCAATCCGCAACTTCAGCTCCCTCTGGACGCATTTCAATTTGTCCTTGTCCTTGTCCCTCTCCTTGAAGGCCCTCTTCTTCTCATTCAGCAGGGCCTTCAGGTCGCTGGTGACCCAGGGTTTATTGTTTGGGAAACAGCGTACCTTCCTGGTGGGTACAGTGTTGTCTACACAAAAATTAATATAGTCTGTTATGCAGTCAGTGAGTCCATCGATGTTCTCCCCATGAGCCTCACAGAGCACATCCCAGTCTGTTGTTTCAAAACAGTCCTGTAGGGCCTCATTCGCCTCCGGGGACCAACTCCTAATAGTCCTGGTGGTTGCAGGCTGCTGTTGGATCAAAGGCCTGTAGAGTGGGGTGAGGTGGACAAGGTTGTGATCCGATCTACCGAGGGCAGGGAGTGCAGTGGAGTTGTATGCATCCTTCACATTAGCATATAACAAGTCCAGAGTTTTATTATTCCTGGTTGGGCACTTCACGAACTGTTTGAACGTGGGCAGCGTTGAAGAGAGAGATGCATGGTTAAAATCCCCCGAAATGGCAAAGAAAGCACTGGGATGCGCTGTCTGTAACCTCGCGATAACAGAGTGGATGACGTCACACACTGCGTTTGCGTCAGCAGAGGGCGGGATGTAAACAATAACAGCAATGGCCGCCGTGAATTCCCTCGGCAAATAGTAGGGTCTCAGGCTAACGGCTAACAGCTCAATGTCCGGACTACAAAACTTTTCCTTAAGAGTAATATGGTTCGGATGACATCCTTACTCTTACCGGAAGAGACGCGATCCCTGTCCGCTCTGATGGTCTGGAAACCGTCGATAGTGACGTTCTGTATGGGGATGTTATCGTTCAGCCAAGTCTCAGTAAAACACAATAGGCTCGTTTCCCGATAAATCCTTTGTCCACGAACAAGTCCCTCCAGCTCATCCATCTTGTTATGTAGACACCTCACATTGCCATAGGACTATGGTGTGTGAGAGTGAGTTGGTAACTATAGAACTATGGTGTGTGAGAGTTGGTAAGTGGTCTTGGAAAGAGTTTGGGGGTCTGGAATTAGGATGAGGTGAAAGTGAATCATGGGGGGACTGTGGAGTGTAGCCTTGTGCCAGCGGGGTAACGTTGATCAGGCCAAGTGTTGGAGTGTGAGGAGATGGAGATCAACACATCACCTCATCACCAGATTATATATATACTGTGTATATATATACTAGAATGTATAAGCTGTGTGTAAAGGCCCAAAGACAGCTCCCTAGGGAACCATCATTGTACTCACACTGTCCTCCTGACCCCAGTGTTACATAGAGGATGTTAGAGAACCCCCAAATTGATCGAAAAAAATATTTCTGGGGAACAATATATTTCCCACCAAATGTGACTAAATCAGTGTCACCTCATCACACTGTCTGACCTTGTCTGACCCCTGAGCTACATAGAGGACCATAAAGGACCAGTATGTTGGGGGATCCCAATGTCATGCCACACTTGAGGAACGTAAATTATATATAAGCTGAAGAGTAAAGGCCCTAAGACTGTTCCCTGGGGAACCCCATTTTACAGTTGCTAGACAATGAGGCTTTCTGGTTGTTTCTAACACACTAGTAAAACTAGATCTAGCATTGTCCTGTGAACGAGGTTGAGAAATAAAACTGTTTCTCACCAAATGTTAGCACCAGGGACTGCGATGCTGGGGTTACCCCCTGTGTGGAGTCTGCGGACCATTAAAAGGAAAGTGATCACTTGGAAACCGATTCTTCTGGTGTCAGCTCACGAACTGAGGGAGCGTTCAGCAACAACATGACTGAAGGATTGTCTGACTAGGTCAGCATTGGCAACTTCCCATGGACTGGAGGTTGAGAAACAGTTATATAGATTGATATCCTGTTGCGTGGATGAGTGGACTCCAAACTGTAGTTTGGTGTTCTGTGTTGTGGCCTACTTCAAGCTGTCTGAGTTCTCTTAAGTCTCAAGGGAGTGAAGGAGACCACAGACAAGGACCAGGCTGTCTCAAGCTGGGACACAAAAGGCTGATAGTTGACCGTGCCGCAGTCTTCCTCCTTATAGGACCATTAGAATGAAAACATGCTCTCTGACTGGGGGACAGATCAGCATGGAGCGGAGGAGGTTGAGTAACAAATCATCCCTGGGAGTTTGACGAGTGTGTTCTTCCAAAGTGTTGCACTGTGAACCACAAGCAGCTTTCTGAGTTCTCTCATGACCCGTTGAGTGAAGGACAAGCCAAGACATCTCTTGCCAGGTCCCAGACTCAAGCTGCAACCCAAAAGGACTTAACTTCCCTATCATCATCTCTCTCTTTCCATTCCAGTTGTTCCTAGATATTCTGTGTTGTGGCCCACTTCGGCTTTTTTAAAGTTCTCCTGAGACTCAACAAGACCCAGGAATAAGCATTTAGGAAACCCCCCCCCCCCCCGGAGTACATGGTATATCGCAAACACAGCTAGCTACACGCGTCTGGACGGCTCCTCCAAGATCTCAGAACTCAGAGTGTGTGTGTGTCTGTGTCCTGTCTGTATCCTGTGTGTTCTGGTTAGCATTAGTTCTGCTCTCTGTGGGCCTATGGTACTCTGCCTCTGGTTGTGGTGAACGTGTGCTATATTGAAGTGTCTTGTTTTATTAGTCTTATGTACAGGATACACATGGTATATATCCTCCAACGAAATGCTTGCAGATTCCTTCTGGACAATAAGAAATAATAGAAGATAAGAACACCAACATAAAGTGAATGGATCAGTAGAATAGAATAAACATTATAGCATCAGTATAATACAGGAAGGCACAGTTTATACTACAATATTTACACATCTATCAGGGAAGGAGGGATTGGAGCGGGCAGTGTTTAAATTGTGCAGTATTGGCAATGGTATATAAGAGTCTGGTAGCAGCAAGGGTGTGTGGCATGTGGATGTGTGCGTGAGTGAGTGCATGTGTGCTAAGGTGTGGAGAGTCAGAGCAGGTGGTCAGTCCAGTTTAAAAAAAAAATATATATATATATATTTTCTGCAGATCCTCCCAAGCTCTGTCAGGTTGGGCTCTGGCTGGGCCACTCAAGGACATTCAGAAACACCCTCCACAGCATGATGCTGCCACCACCATGCTTCACCGTAGGGATGGTGCCAGGTTTCCTCCAGATGTGATGCTTGGCATTCAGGCCAAAGAGTTCAATCTTGGTTTCATCAGACCAGAGAATCTTGTTTCTCTTGGCCTTGAGTCTTTAGCGGGCTGTCATGTGCCTTTTACTGAAGAGAGGCTTTCGTCATAAAGGCCTGATTGGTAGAGTGCTGCATCATATCCAATTGGTAGTTAGTCTTTTCCCATTGCTGCAACTCCCATACGGACTCGGAAGAGGCGAAGGTCGAGAGCAGTGCGTCGACCGAAACATGACACAGCCTCAGTAGATACGGTCTGTCTAAAGGCAGGAGACAGGGGGGAACACAGCCTCAGTAGATACGGTCTGTCTAAAGGCAGGAGACAGGGGGGAACACAGCCTCAGTAGATACGGTCTGTCTAAAGGCAGGAGACAGGGGGGAACACAGCCTCAGTAGATACGGTCTGTCTAAAGGCAGGAGACAGGGACAACACAGCCTCAGTAATCGGTTTCCTGTATAATTAATTGTAATTGTTTATACATAGTTTGTTGATGATGAGGCATATTTTTTGTTCTTAAACTGTTTATTGGATTTTTACATATTTGTATTCCAATTAGTATTAGAATGTGTTTTTTTACAACATGGGAACATAATTATACAACATCATTAAGCCATGTAAAGCTGCTTTAGTCATGAACATCTGAGCAGGATAGCTGATTGAGCCCAGGTTTACTCAGCATGCAATGAAATGGTAAACACAATGTCTTTAGAGTTTCTAGTGTACAGTAAGATCTGGCATGGTGAGATGACTTTTTCCTTGTTGCTGTTGTTTTGTCCAACTCTAGTGCCACAGTTTACAATACTTTTTTTCACATCTGTTTTCCTTTATTACACACCAAATACAAACAGTAACTCTTTATTAGCGTCTGTCCCTCCCCACCTCTCCTCCTCTCTCCCCTCCTCCTCTCTCCCCGCTCCTCTCCTCCTCTCTCCTCTCTCCCCTCTTCTCCTCTCCTCCTCTCTCCCAGCTCCTCTCCTCCTCTCCTCTCCCCTCCCCTCCCCTCCCCTCCCCTCTCCTCTCCTCTCCTCTCCTCTCCTCTCCTCTCCTCTCCTCTCCTCTCCTCTCCTCTCCTCTCCTCTCCTCTCCTCTCCCCTCCCCTCTCCTCTCCTCTCCTCTCCTCTTCTCTCCTCTCCTCTCCTTTCCGCCATCCTCCTCTCCTCCTCTCTCCCCTCTTCTCCTCTCCCCCTCTCTCCACTCTCCTCCTCTCTCCCCGCTCCTCTCCTCCACTCCTCTCTGCCATCTTCCTCTCCAGCGGGTCTCCCTGCAGCCTCCCTTCAGACATCTCTGGGTCGGTCAGGGACAGCCACAGCCTTCTCCCCCAGCAGCAGTACCTCCCCCCAGGGGAAAGGTGACGCATTGTCCCCCAGACCCCAGAAACTGCCTGCCCCCAGCCAGAGTAACCCACAGCAGAGTAACCCACAGCCATCAGCCCAGAGCCACGGTCATCATCACATGGACATGGGACAGGCAGGAAGGGACCTGGGGCTGGATAGTATAGAGATGATGGACATCAACACAGATATGGACACACACAGAGATACAGATACACACAGATATATACACACACAGATACTGATACACACAGATATATACACAGACATATACTGATACACACAGATATATACACACACAGATACTGATACACACAGATATATACACACACAGATACTGATACACACAGATATACAGACACAGAGATACTGATACACACATATATACACACACAGAGATACTGATACACACAGAGATACAGATACACACATATATACACACACACACACACAAATACTGACACACACAGACATACAGACACAGAGATACTGATACACACATATATACACACACACAGATACTGATACACACAGATATACACACACACAGATACTGATACACACAGAGATACAGATACACACATATATACACACACACACACACACACACACACACACACACATATACTGACACACACAGATATGCAGACACAGAGATACTGATACACACATATATACACACACACAGATACTGATACACACATATATACAGACACACAGATACTGATACACACATATATACAGACACACAGATACTGATACACACAGATATATACACACACAGATACTGATACACACATATATACAGACACACATATACTGATACACACATATATACACACACACAGATACTGATACACAAAGAGATACAGATACACACATATATACACACACACACACACACAGATACTGACACACACAGATATACAGACACAGAGATACTGATACACACAGATATACAGACACACAGATACTGATACACACAGATATACAGACACAGAGATACTGATACACACAGAGATACTGATACACACATAGATACTGATACACACAGAGATACTGATACACACAGATATACAGACACACAGATACGGATACACACAGATACTGATACACACAGATATACACATACAGAGATACTGATACACACAGATATACACACACAGAGATACTGATACACACAGATATACAGACATAGAGATACTGATACGCACAGAGATACTGATACACACAGATATACACACACAGAGATACTGATACACACATAGATACTGATACACACAGATATACACACACAGAGATACTGATACACACAGATATACACACACAGAGATAATGATACACACAGAGATACTGATACACACAGATATACACACACAGAGATACTGATACACACAGATATACACACACAGAGATACTGATACACACAGAGATACTGATACGCACAGAGATACTTATACACACAGATATACACACACAGAGATACTGATACACACAGATATACACACACAGAGATACTGATACACACAGATATACAGACACAGAGATACTGATACGCACAGAGATACTGATACACACAGATATACACACACAGTGATACTGATACACACATAGATACTGATACACACAGATATACACACACAGAGATACTGATACACACAGATATACACACACAGAGATAATGATACACACAGAGATACTGATACACACAGATATACACACACAGAGATACTGATACACACAGATATACACACACAGAGATACTGATACACACAGAGATACTGATACACACAGTATATATACACACACAGATACTGATACACACAGATACTGATACACACAGTATATATACACACACAGATACTGATACACACAGATACTGATACACACAGTATATATACACACACACAGTATATACAGACACAGTATATATACACACACAGTATATATACACACACAGATACTGATACACACAGTATATATACACACACAGATACTGATACACACAGATACTGATACACACAGTATATATATATACACACAGTATATATACACACACAGATACTGATACACACAGATACTGATACACACAGTATATATACACACACAGATACTGATACACACAGATACTGATACACACAGTATATATACACACACAGATACTGATACACACAGATACTGATACACACAGTATATATACACTCACGGATACTGATACACACAGATACTGATACACACAGTATATATACACACACAGATACTGATACACACAGATACTGATACACACAGTATATATATATACACACAGTATATATACACACACAGATATACACACACAGAGATACTGATACACACAGATATACACACACAGAGATACTGATACACACAGAGATACTGATACGCACAGAGATACTTATACACACAGATATACACACACAGAGATACTGATACACACAGATATACACACACAGAGATACTGATACACACAGATATACAGACACAGAGATACTGATACGCACAGAGATACTGATACACACAGATATACACACACAGTGATACTGATACACACATAGATACTGATACACACAGATATACACACACAGAGATACTGATACACACAGATATACACACACAGAGATAATGATACACACAGAGATACTGATACACACAGATATACACACACAGAGATACTGATACACACAGATATACACACACAGAGATACTGATACACACAGAGATACTGATACACACAGTATATACAGACACAGTATATATACACACACAGTATATATACACACACAGATACTGATACACACAGTATATATACACACACAGATACTGATACACACAGATACTGATACACACAGTATATATACACACACAGATACTGATACACACAGATACTGATACACACAGTATATATATATACACACAGTATATATACACACACAGATACTGATACACACAGATACTGATACACACAGTATATATACACACACAGATACTGATACACACAGTATATATATACACACACAGATACTGATACACACAGTTACTGATACACACAGTATATATACACACACAGATACTGATACACACAGTATATATACACACGTGTTATTTAGTTATATTGGTAAAAACTAAGTCAAATTGATTTCCTGCTAGCTGAGTTTATCTGTCTGGATCAAGAGCCATTCTGTAACTTTGGCCTATAGGCCTTTTTCTTTTTTGTGGTATCGGTTTGGTATTGAGTATCGTGATACTAAACCTGGTACAGGGCCAGCCCCCCCATTAGGCAAGATTCAGCCATCAGATGTTTCTGTTGCCTAGTTTTCTCAGGTCAGTATATGTCAGGTTTTTTCCTGCACTTCCTGTACTTGTTTTCTAGATTGAGAACTACTACATCTACACTGACGCACGCGCTGCAATTTACCTTCGTCAGCACAATTCAACCAAGGATAGTTTGAATCAAGATCACTGTGCTCTTAACGTTCACATATTACATAACCATTTACTGCTATGTACCTTATATAGCCTGTCAGAGGTTTGTTTTTAGTCGTACAGTAAATGCTGTGGGAGTGTTGGCTGCTGGTCATATATGTATCAGCTAGTGCAACACTGATCCTATGGTGTATACAAGCCATGTGTCCAAGGTTGAGTCCAAAATGACACCCTATTCCCTTTATTCAGCATTTCTCCTCGTACTACGTTTGAACAGTCTACTAAGTACGGACGAAAGAAAGGATGAGTGGAGGCCAGTAGCTCCTCTCTTGGTAACGGTCTTTCAGAGGAGAGGAAGGGTTAGTCCACTGTGTCAAATGATACAAGCATGGCTGCCATTTTGGATCTAGAGGATATTCCCCTAGTTGGATAAACTGAATCAAACACTGAACGGCTGTTATGAAACCTCCAAGATGGCTTAGGTGGTCGATGGCCCTTATAAGTGATGTCGTTGGTCAATTCCAAAATCCTTTATCGGAACCTATGGACTGATTCTCGCTTGTAATGGGCAAGTTATTTTCAAATACAGTTTACCGTAAATGTTTGATACAGAGACAGTTGTTCCGTTGTATATCTTCTGCCTCTTTCCATTGTGTCTCTATGGTAACTCAATTGGGATTATTCCAAAGATAATTAATTTCCAATAGAAATGTAACCTCTAGTAGATTCCCTCTATGTACTGTTAATGGTCCCCTTTTCCTTCGATGCCCTTTGACCTCTCAAAGAGCTGTGTATTCCAGCGAGTCTGTCACCCCCAGTGACAGGCCTTCCAGACTCCCCACTAACAGGTTACATAAGACCTAGATAGAGTTCTGTCCATTGGGAGCACTATTTGGTCTGGGTTGGTGCCCATGTGTTCTCTGGCCAATCGGAGCAGTGTGTGTTCAAGTTAGAGGTTTGGGAGTGCTGTGTACATGAGGAAGCGTGTATTTGGTCTGGTTGACAACATGAACCCTAGCAATGTGTACTGTCAGTTTTAACAGTTCATATTTATCAGCAGCACACATGTTAAAGTACAACTTTATCCAAACATGGGTGGAGTCTATTTATTTTACAGCTGCTGAAGTCATTATGGATGGTTAGATTTTTCCTCCATGTTGAACACTGCCTAGTGTCTGGTCTTATAGATGCTGACCATAAAGTGGAATGAAGATAGCAACACAAAGCATGTTTGACCATTTATTGGATAGAAACCATGCCAAAAGCAACCTTCAACAGTTGTATAGGTGACATCACAGTAGCCAGTAGGATTAAATGGATAATATTAGTTTCACTGAAGGATGTGAAATTGAGAACCATTAATACATTGTACTACAGCAGTGCCTAAACCAGAACTGAAAATGTACAACTAGTGGCACAACGTCCCACAAATCTGAGTTTACATATTACAATAACTTCCCACAAATCTTCATGCTTGTATAAAATGTAAGAACTGCCACACATCAACTCCAAAAGAGCATGCTTCCCTTTGAACCTCTTCCCTTAAGTTAGTTATGGCTTTATGCTAACAGTGGATGGGATCAGATGGGCTTCACCATTACAGGTTTTACAACAAAGGACTGGAACATTCTGGAACGCATTATTTGTTTTAATATGACAGATTAGAAGTGACTGATGGGGGTGCTAGTCTCAGTGTGTAGATCACACTAGGGATGCATCCCCAATGGCAACCTGTTCCCTACATTGTACACTACTTATGGCCAGAGCCAGTAGTGCTCTATGTAGGGCCCTCAGAATCAACTCTGGAAGCCAGTTCCACTGCTTTTCGTGTTCCCCTCTAATCAGGGACTTAGACCTGGGACACCAGTTGTCCAATTCATCAGGTACAACAGAACCAGCAGGCTCCGGACCTTAGGGGTATTCAACTCTTACCCTATGATGTAGTGAATTACACAGCCTTAATTGTAGCATTATAGATGGCGGGGTAAAGGCTACTGTACCCCTAGCAGGTAGGGCACTTGGGCCAGGGCGGCAGCCTCGATGGAGAACAGGTGTGAGTCGTCCACGTGAGGGCAGCTCCTCCTCATGAACTCAGCCAGGCGGAGGAGATACTCCAGGTTGTGACCGGTCATCCCCTGCCTGGTAGCGATCTGGTTCCCCATCTCCTCAGGGCTGGCAGTCCGCAGGAAGAACGATGAAGAGGAGCGCCTGTTGGGTCTGGTTCTCATCCTTGGGGGTGAACTCTACGAGCTTGGTGACGTAGCCGCCGCACACGGCCTCGCACGTTCATGTACTTGAGACACTCCTCGACCGGAGAGCCAGTCAACTCAAAAGCCATTCCCCAGGTAGTCGCCTATTGGAGGACAAGGAGGGAAGAGGCTTGTCTGTTACACACTTCATTCCAGATGACATTTTATATTGCAGAACAGGTAGAGATGTCAGTTAGCCAGGTCCTTGAAAGAGGAACAAGTGGATATGTTGCATTGTCTAAAGATATAGAACTGAGCGATAGGGTTTGAGTTGTGTGGAAAGAACATAACTAAAACCTGATGGTATCATTTCTGGTTTTAGTTTTCGTAAGAAGTCTAAGTTCCACTTAAGTCATAATCTTCAAATCAGCGTCACCACTCTTCCGGGCTGTATGAGGGAAGAGAATGAGTCAACGTCACCGCTCAGACTGAAGAAATACTAGCTCTACATAGTGTACTGTACAGCGGCAAACTTATATATATATATATTCAACAATACACTATGACCTTTGTAAATATTGGTCGTCATCTTACCATGTCATAATTTCCACGATGGAAATGGTCTCCGTGCCAGAATCGTCTCTTGGATGTAGCCGACCTTACTACTGCTGTAATTGAAGTCAGGCTTCCACACCAATGAGCCCGAATATCCAGACGAGTCAGGCTGGTCTTTACAGCGATTATATCTTCAGGCTTCATTTTGATCGGTGGTGGTTTTGACGTTCAAATGAATCGGTGGTAAAAACAGATTGAATTTAGTAGCTCAACTAGCTAATGTTAGCTTCCTTCGATCAAGGAGGAGCGGTGTAGGTTGGCTCCCGGTGATACCGCGGACGGTAATTGAGCCCATTGGTGGCGTTTCGGAGTCTGTTTTGCTTGGCAAGATGCATGCCGATGCCTTAGTTTCGCCGCATACTGCTTTAAAAATGTATCAAAATACAACCACAAACACCGTTTGTCTAGCTATCAAAGCCAGCCGATTGTTACTCGACGAAATAAACACCCGTTGATCTTGCACTTTGAGGTTTTTCAATAAAAGCTTTGCTCTTGGTCGTTTCCTGATAACTAACGTTGGCGTCTCATAGTGATTTTAAAGCACAAAGCCTAAGTAGGTGTGTCACTGTGACTGAGTTTTCAACCAATTATATATCAGAAGGTTGGTTGTAATGTCGAGGTAGCGAATCAGAGACGTGTCCGAAATAGGGAGGAATTCCAAAGCACGCTGAACATCCTATTGCCTTTGAGGCCGTAACTAAACCACGCCCACACCTTGCAGCGATTTCCTTGTAAAGCACCAATCACAACAGACAAACCTCTGACTGAGTAGTTTTGCTCTCACTCCAGACATCTATGCATCTCATTATCCTTGGCTGGCTCGTCAGGGTTGACATGTCCAACGACATTTCGTTGGTGAAAATGTATTAGTTTTATATTTTTTATTAAAAAAAAAATAATTAGGCAAGTCAGTAAAAACAAATTCTAATTTACAATGTCGGCCGCCAAACTCGGACGACGTTGGGCCAATTATGCTTTGGTGCGAAAAGTGCAAATCAATCCCAGAACCTCAGCAAAGGACCTTGTGAAGATGCTGGAGGAAACAGGTGTAAAAGTATCTATATCCACAGTAAAACGAGTCCTATATCGACATAACCTGAAAGGCCGCTCAGCAAGGAAGAAGCCACTGCTCCAAAACCGCCATAAAAAAGCCAGACTACGGTTTGCAACTGCACATGGGGACAAAGATCGTACTTTTTGGAGAAATGTCCTCTGGTCTGATGAAACAAAAATAGAACCGTTTGGCCATAATGACCATCGTTATGTTTGGAGGAGAAAGAGGGAGGCTTGCAAGCCGAAGAACACCATCCCAACCGTGAAGCACGGGGTGGCAGCATCATGTTGTGGGGGTGCTTTGCTGCAGGAGGGACTGGTGCACTTCACAAAATAGATGGCATCATGAGGAAGGAAAATTATGTGGATATATTGAAGCAACATCTCAAGACAACAATCAGGAAGTTAAAGCTTGATCGCAAATGGGTCTTCAAAATGGACAATGACCCCAAGCATACTTCCAAAGTTGTGGCAAAATGGCTTAAGGACAACAAAGTCAAGGTATTGGAGTGGCCATCACAAAGCCCTGACCTCAATCCTATAGAAACTTTGTGGGCAGAACTGAAAAAGCTTGTGCAAGCAAGGAGGCCTACAAACCTGACTCAGTTACACCAGTTCTGTCAGGAGGAATGGGCCAAAATTCACCCAACTTATTGTGGGAAGCTTGTGGATAGCTACCGGAAATGTTTGACCCAAGTTAAACAATTTTAAGGCAATGCTACCAAATACTAGTTGAGTGTACCCACTGGGAATGTGATGAAATAAATAAAAGCTGAAATAAATCATTCTCTCTACTATTATTCTGACATTTCACATTCTTAAAATAAAGTGGTGATCCTAACTGACCTAAGACAGGGAATGTTTACTAGGATTGAATGTCAGGAATTGTGAATAACTGAGTTTAAATGTATTTGGCTAAGGTGTATGTAAACTTCCGACTTCAAACAATTTTTGTATGCACCTCACTTTGTGCACGGGGGGCATTGTCATGCTGAAACAGGAAAGGGCCTTCCCCAAACTGTTGCCACAAAGTTGGAAGAACAGAATCATCTAGAATGTCATTGTATGCTGTAGCGTTAAGATTTCCCTTCACTGGAACTAAGGGGCCTGAACCATGAAAAACAGCTCCAGACCATTATTCCTCCTCCACCAAACTTTACAGTTGGCATTCGGGGCAGGTATCGTTCTTCTGGCAACCACCAAACCCAGATTTGTCCGTCGGACTGCCAGATGGTGAAGCGTGATTCATCACTCCAGTTTCCACTGTTCCAGAGTCCAATGGCGGCGAGCTTCCCACCACTCCAGCCGACGCTTGGCATTGTGCATGGTGATCTTAGGCTTGTGTGCAGCTGCTCAGCTGTGGAAACCCATTTCATGAAGCTCTTGACGAACAGTTATTGTGGTGACGTTGCTTCGAGGCAGTTTGGAACTCGGTAGTGTGTTGCAATCAAGGGCAGACGATTTTTACGTGCTCCGCTCTTCAGCACTCGGCGGTCCCATTCTGTGAGCTTGTGTGGCCTGCCACTTTGCGGCTGAGCGTTTCCACTTCACAATAACAGCACTTACAGTTACAGCTCTAACAGGGCATACATTTGACAAACTAACTTGTTGGAAAGGTCGCATCCAATGACAGTGCCACTTTTAAAGTCACTGAGCTCTTCAGTAAGGCCATTCTACTTGCAATGTTTGTCTATGGAGATTGCATGGTTGTGTTCTCGATTTTATACACCTGTCAACAACAGGTGTTGCTGAAATAGCCAAATCCACTAATTTGAAGGGATGTCCACGTACCTTTGCCTCCTACATGTTTGTTTACACCAGGGCCATATATGCAACGGGGCAGTACTGTAACCTAGCCTACTGTATACTCAGCTCAAAGATCCAATGGCACGAACCAAGGCCAACGCCACATACTATATCCCTATATAGGTTACAGGCTAGGCTACAGGCTAGGGACATTATTCTTCAAGCCTGCCTGTTTATAGTAGGCTTTTTTATTTTTTTATTTTTTTATTGAACCTTTATTTAACTAGGCAAGTCAATTAAGAACACATTCTTATTTACAATGACGGCCTACCAACAAAAGACCTGCAGGGACGGGGGCGGGATTAAAAATAAAAATAAATAAAAATAAATAAAAATAAATAAAAACATGGTACAGCACAAAACATGGTACAAACATTATTGAACACAGACAACAGCACAAAAGGCAAGAAGGTAGAGACAACAATACATCACGCAAAGCAGCCACAACTGTCAGTAAGAGTGTCCATGATTGAGTCTTTGAATGAAGAGATGGAGATAAAACTGTCCAGTTTGAGTGTTTGTTGCAGCTCCTTCCAGTCGCTAGCTGCAGCGAACTGAAAAGACGAGCGACCCAGGGATGTGTGTGCGCTTTGGGGACCTTTAACAGAATGTGACTGGCAGAACGGGTGTTGTATGTGGAGGATGAGGGCTGCAGTAGATATCTCAGATAGGGGGGAGTGAGGCCTAAGAGGGTTTTATAAATAAGCATCAACCAGTGGGTCTTGTGACGGGTCTACAGAGATGACCAGTTTACAGAGGAGTATAGAGTGCAATCTGATGGCCGAATGGTAAAGAACATCTAGCCGCTCAAGAGCACCCTTACCTGCTGATCTATAAATTATGTCTCCATAATCTAGCACGGGTATAATGGTCATCTGAATCAGGGTTTGTTTGGCAGCTGGGGTGAAAGAGGAGCGATTACGATAGAGGAAACCAAGTCTAGATTTAACTTTAACTTTAACTTTTTGGCGTTTGGCGCCGCCCTGAGTGGTCGCCTTTTAAGCAGCTCCCGTTGTCCCGTTGTTCGTGCATTAATTGTTGTTTTAGTTCGTTTTCTTTCGTCTTTTTTCTTTAGTTTTATTTTTTATTTTGCTACAGTCGAACTATAACAGTTCAGGATTATGGATTTTATGGATTTTATCGCAGCTGAACGTCGACAGGAGTCGTCAACTGTTATTGTTTACAGCAGAGCCCAGCTCCTGGATTTAGCCCACGCAGCGCTGCTGCTCCCCGGGGAAAAGTTTGATATTCCGGACGAATTGAAAAGACGACGCCGTGGATGCAGGGCGGGATTGAAATGTAAGGCAAAGCGGAGGAGGTTCAAGTACAAGCCGGCTATACCATCTATTATTATGGGCAATGTGAGGTGTCTACATAACAAGATGGATGAGTTGGCGGGACTTGTTCGTGGACAAAGGATTTATCGGGAAGCTAGCCTAATGTGTTTTACTGAGACTTGGCTGAACGATAACATCCCCATACAGAACGTCACTATCGACGGTTTCCAGACCATCACAGCGGACAGGGATCGCGTCTCTTCCGGTAAGAGTAAGGGTGGTGGGCTGGCTTTATTAGTAAACAACAGATGGTGTCATCCGAACCATATTACTCTTAAGGAAAAGTTTTGTAGCCCGGACATTGAACTGCTAGCTGTTAGCCTGAGACCCTACTATTTGCCGAGGGAATTCACGGCGGCCATTGCTGTTATTGTTTACATCCCGCCCTCCGCTGACGCAAACACAGCATGTGACGTCATCCACTCTGTTATCGCGAGGTTACAGACAGCGCATCCCAGTGCTTTCTTTGCAATTTCGGGGGATTTTAACCATGCATCTCTCTCTTCCACGCTGCCCACGTTCAAACAGTTCGTGAAGTGCCCAACCAGGAATAATAAAACTCTGGACTTGTTATATGCTAATGTGAAGGATGCATACAACTCCACTGCACTCCCTCCCCTCGGTAGATCGGATCACAACCTTGTCCACCTCACCCCACTCTACAGGCCTATGGTCCAACAGCAGCCTGCAACCACCAGGACTATTAGGAGATGGTCCCCGGAGGCGAATGAGGCCCTACAGGACTGCTTTGAAACAACAGACTGGGATGTGTTTTGTGAGGCTCATGGGGAGGACATCGATGGACTCACTGACTGCATAACAGACTATATTAATTTTTGTGTAGACAACACTGTACCCACCAGGAAGGTATGCTGTTTCCCAAACAATAAACCCTGGGTCACCAGCGACCTGAAGGCCCTGCTGAATGAGAAGAAGAGGGCCTTCAAGGAGAAGGACAAGGACAAATTGAAATGCGTCCAGAGGGAGCTGAAGTTGCAGATTGCTGAGGGGAAGAGAGTGTATAAGGAGAAGATGGAGGACAAGCTGAGGCAGAGCCAGGTGAGAGAGGTGTGGAAGGGTATGAGAAATATCACTGGCTTCAAAAAGTCAAACAGTGGGCAGACGGAGGGGACCCAGGACAGAGCCAATGAGCTGAACCAATTTTTTAACAGGTTCGATACTGGCCCTGTCCACCTCCCCTCCAGCTCCCCAGACCACACACCCTCACGGCTATCCCACCCCCACTTTGCTCACAGCACCTCTGCTGAGACAATCAGTGACCCCACCTCCGCCCCTGCCCCCCCTGGACTGATCCTCAACACCCCCCTTCCCCCCACCTCCCTACCTGGGCTGGCTTTCACCACCAACCAAGTGAAGAGAGAGCTGGAGAGACTACATCAGTGGAAAGCGGCGGGCCCCGATGGCATCAGCCCAAGGGTGCTGAGGGTCTGTGCTGACCAACTGTGTGGAATACTCCAGCGTCTTTTCAACCTTAGCCTGAGCCTAGAAAGGGTCCCTGTGCTGTGGAAAACATCCTGCCTCGTCCCAGTGCCCAAGAAGGCACACCCCACTGTCCTGAATGACTTCAGACCTGTAGCGCTAACATCCCACATCATGAAGACCCTGGAAAGGTTAGTCCTCGCTCACCTCAGACCCCTGGTGTGTTCATCAATGGACCCCCTGCAGTTTGCATACCAGCGCAACATCGGGGTGGATGATGCAATCATCTACCTTCTGCAGAGGGCCTACTCTCACCTGGACAACGCAGGTTGCACTGTGAGGGTCATGTTTTTTGACTTCTCCAGTGCCTTCAATACCATTCAGCCCCTGCTACTGGGTGAGAAGATGAGGAGGATGAAAGTGGAAGCACCCTTAGTCTCCTGGGTCACGGACTACCTGACCGGTAGGCCACAATTTGTGCGACTACAGAGCTGTGTGTCAGAACGGGCAGTTAGCAACACAGGGGCCCCCCAGGGTACGGTCCTGTCCCCCTTCCTGTTCACCCTCTACACCTCAGACTTCAGATATAACTCTGAAACATGCCACCTACAGAAGTTCTCGGATGACTCTGCTATTGTAGGGTGCATCAGGGGTGGGCAGGAGGAGGAGTACAGGAGCACAATCAGTGACTTTGTGTTGTGGTGTGAGCAGAACCACCTTCAGCTCAACATCAGCAAAACTAAGGAGATGGTGGTGGACTTCAGGAGAACCAAGGCACAACTGACTGCAGTCCCTATAAAGGGGATGGATGTGGAAATGGTTGAGTCATACAAGTTCTTGGGTGTCCATATGGACAACAGACTGGAATGGGCTGGTAACACCGGGGCCCTGTACAAAAAGGGCCAGAGCCGACTCTACTTTCTGAGGAGGCTCAGGTCCTTCAACGTGTGCAGTAAACTACTGCATACCTTCTACCAGTCTGTGGTGGCCAGTGCCATCTTTTTTGCAGTGGTGTGCTGGGGAGCTAACATCAAAGCCGGTGATGCTTCTCGGGTAAATAAGCTGATCAGGAAGGCTAGCTCTGTCCTGGGGATGAGCCTTGACACTCTAGAGGAGGTGGCGGAGAGACGGATCCTGGCCAAACTGCTGGCCATCATGGACAACGTCACCCACCCTCTGCACGCTATGGTTATGACGCAGAGGAGCTCTTTCAGTCACAGACTGATCCCACCACGGTGTGCCAGAGAGCGCCACAGGAGGTCCTTCCTGCCGGCGGCTATGAGACTATATAATGCCTCACCGGGGTGCCGTGCCGTCGGCAACATAGATCTGGAACTGTTGGGGTGCTAGGACCTAGTTTAACAATTATGCATCCATCCGTGAGTAACTCTGTTCCGTCAGCACTCATCCACTCAGGACCTACTTATTCATACAGGTCTGTATATACATACCCATGTACAGTTGTTATATTATATCACATGCAATATTGTAAGTAATTATTGGACCTAGGCATTCACTCAGGAAGGCATATTAGTATCCTGCCAGTTGCACCTTTTCTCATTGCTTTTAGTATATCAAATGTGCAATAAGTGCAGTTGTCTGTAATTAAACCCTGCGCACTAAGGACTGTATTTTAAGGGAATTACTATTATTACCCCAATGATATCATACACACATTTAGCTATTAAAGTATCTCTTCCTGTCATTTACCTATACAGTTTGTGTAAACATGCAAGTATTCACTTATCTGTAAATATAACTGTATACCTAACTGTACAGCTAATTTAACCATGAAAAATTTTCACTTACCTGTTCATTTACCCAGTCTGTCTATTAAGTAAACTATTATTACCCTCGCTCATATCATACGCATTAGCTACTGAAGTATTTCTCTGCCATCAACCTGTATAGTATAGTTAACCATCCAACATCCACCAATGTATAGTGTACATATTCAGCCAACCACTCATACTACGCAATGTCCTTTTATAGCTTTTTTTTGCACTCCAGATATCCTGTATTTCTATACTTTTTCATACTGCCGCTCTATGTATCATGTACCGTGTATCTGTCTTTTGTGTACTTTCGTTGTGGCATTTTGCACCTGCCCTGTGTTTTTGTTGTAGCTGCTTGATAATGAAATTTCCCCCCCGGGGGATCAATAAAGTACCTATCTATCTATCTATCTATCTTTAGCCTGCTGCTTTGATATGTGCTGAGAGAAGGACAGTGTACCGTCTAGCCATACTCCCAAGTACTTGTATGAGGTGAGCCTTGCTAGGCTGCAGTCTAGGGACATTCTTCTTCTAGCCTGCCTAGACAGGTAGCCTGTAGGTCTACTGTAATGTAGGCTATGAGCCTCCCTTCATACTGTACTGTACTTCACTGTACTGTACTTCACTTTACAGTACTTCACTGTACTACACTGCTGCACTTTCCTCAGGCACAGCACCCTGAAACTGCTGGGAATAACTGTCCAGACTAGTTCAAGACTAGCTCAAAACTAGTTCCAGATTAGCTCAAGACTAGCTCAAGTTAAAACAACAACCACGTTAGTTATTATAGTCGATCTATGAGTTGCATCAAGCAGGAGAATCTCCTTACAAGATTATAAATAGCTTGGCATTAGCTTCAGATCCATGTATAAGCTGTATATTATGGCTGCTTTCCAAAGGGCACCCTATTTCCTACGTGTTCCACCCTATGGGCCCTGGTCAAAAGAAATGCACTATAGGGAAAAGAGTGCCATTTTGGAAGCAGATCCTTTCCTGTGGCCTCAGTGGTCTGGATCTATACATTTCCTATCATGCCAGGGCAAAGCCTTTCAAGGAATGTGTGTGTCCCAATTGTCACTATATTTCCTATATAGTGCACTCCTTTTGACCAGGGAATAGAGTACTATTTTGGATGCAGTGAATGAGTGACTAGCCTATTTATCCATTCACTTCATCGTCCTACCAGTGTACAGTACATCATGGCCTGGCTTTCTGTACCTGATTCAAGGCAGCAGCTACTCTTCCTGGGGTTTATTATGGATCCCCATTACTTCCTGCCAAGGCAGCAGCTACTCTTCCTGGGGTCCAGCAAAAATTAAGGCAGTGATATACTGTAAGTGCTGCACTCAACACTGTTGACCATGATGTCCTTCTGGAAAGACTGGAGAGGTGGGTTGGCCTCTCCGGTCCAAATACAACAGGTGTAGACCTTACAGTGAAATGCTTACCTACAAGCCCTTAACCAACAATGCTTTAAGAAGTTAAGAAAATTAATTGAAAATGGTAACAAATAATAATAAAAAAAGTAACAAATAATTGAACAGCAGAAGTAAGAGACAATAGTAGTGAGGCTATGTACTGGGGTACCGGTACAGATTCAATGTGCGGGGGCACCGGTTAGTCTAGATAATTTAGGTAATATGTACATGTATGTAGAGTTAAAATGAAAGAGGGGTCTGGTGGTCAAGGTAATTGAGGTAATATAGAGTTAAAGTGGCTATGCAGTTGCCGTACCAGGCGGTGATGCAACCAGTCAGGATGCTCTCGATGGTGCAGCTGTAGAACCTTTTGAGGATCTGAAGACCCATGCCAAATCTTTTCAGTCTCCTGAGGGGGAATAGGCTGTGTCGTGCCCTCTCCACGACTGTCTTGGTGTGTTTGGACCATGATAGTTTGTTGGTGATGTGGACACCAAGGAACTTGAAGCTCTCAACCTGCTCCACTACAGCCCCGTTGATGAGAATGGGGGCGTGCTCGGCCCTCCTTTTCCTGTAGTCCACAATCATCTCCTTTGTCTTGATCACATTGAGGGAGAGGTTGTTGTCCTGGAACCACACGGCCAGGTCTCTGACGTCCTCCCTATAGGCTGTCTCATCGTTGTCGATCAGGCCTACCACTGTTGTGTCATCGGCATACTTGATGATGGTGCTGGAGTCATGCCTGGCCAGGTGGGAAAAAAATACTTTACATTCTCTGGGCACCTGATTTGTAATCTTCCGGCGAGCAAAAACAATCCTTACTTGCTATTGGGTGCCTCTCAGATCATAATGTCAATCCCTGTACCGGATGGGGAACTGACATTGACCCTGGCCACAGTGACTGATGGTAAAGGAGCTGTTTACTGACACCTCGTGTTAATGAGTAAGAACTACAACCACAGACCGTGAACTGTGGCCAGTTGCAGAGGAGAAGGCTCTGCATGCAGAACTCAATTACAGTAAAGAATATAAAGCTATACAGTCAAGCATAAAAAACAATAAAAAACATTCATAGAATTTTAGCATTTTACTGTTATTGAAGCTTGTTATCCACATTTTTGTTCTGTGTTGGTTGGTGTGGTTGGCTATTGTTGGAAGTAATGTTGTGTAAAACATTGTTTTATTACTGTGACCGAGCCGACTTGGTGAAAAATATGCCGATGTGCCCTTGAGCAAGGCACTTAACCCTAATTGCTCCTATAAGATGTTGCTTAATGACTGAAATGTAAATGTAGAAATGGACAGGGTAACGTAATCGGTGTAACATCATAGTTGTCTCTGGAACAAACTTAAACTTGAACCTTTTTTCAATGCTGAATTGAATGTCATTGAGAACAGGAAGGTATCATAACTTCCTTTCTGAATTTAAAAGTAATCCAAAAAGTAATCTTTTTTTTTTTTTTTTTTTGTATCTGTAATCTGATACAAATATTTTTGCTGGTAATGTAACAGATTACAGTTAGAGTTTTTTTTTTTATCTCTGCAGATTGCATGTAATCAGTTAATCCCCAACCCTGGAGATGGAGAAGGAGATAGTCATAAATCTGTTTCCTCCGTCCCAACCATAACATCAACACACAGATTTCTCTCTTTCCCTAAGCAGAATAAATAGAGTTGATTAGGGACATTTGTTTCCCTCTCCTGAACATGTTTTGCCGTTGTTTCCTAAAAAGCTCAGGCATCCACGCAACGCCAGCACAGTACAGGGCAGATCACAGGGTGAGCATCCCAAATGGCACCCTATCACATAACTTTCTGAGAGCCATGTGTTTCTTAAAGCGTGTTGAGAGTGTGGTTGTCTTATGGTTATTTTGCAACAACCTTCCCACAACGTTCTGGGAATGGTGCAGGATAGTTGCTTGGTTTTGGAACATTCTCAACACATTTAAGGAACTTGACAAAACAATATTATTTTCTTGGTATTTCATTACTTTAATCAAATGTTTCCTAAAGTTCAGACGTGGTCACATTTAATTTAAATGTTGGTAATGTTCTAGGAACGTTCTCCAACTGGTTTGAATGTTATCAAACAATGTTCTTCTGTGGGAATTTCAGTACTTCAGCATAACGTTTCCTACAGGTTTCATGATTCTATTTAAAGTCATGTTCTCAAAGTGTTCTGAGAACGTAACTGTTGAACAAGTTGAGGAAGCTAAACTCTTTCCTGGTTTAGGGTTGAAGAGAGACTAACTTCTGCTATTCTAGTTTTTATGATAAATATTACTGAGGAAAATTCCAGATTGTCTGCATAATCAAATAACATTCAGCTCAGAAACACATATATAGCCCACAAGACATGCCACCAGGTGTCTTTTCACAGTTCCTAAGTCCAAAAAGAATTCACGGCAATGCACAGAGTTCTACAGAGCCATGATCGCATGGAACTCCCTTCCATCTCCAAAACCTCAAAGCAATACTTTGAAGTACTTTTACAGAGACTAAAATGAACAGATTTGTATGAGTTAAAAAACATGGTATGGTAGCTCCATTCTGGTGGCGCAGTGGGCTTATTCCTTGGATAGAGTTCAGAAGATTATAGGTTTGAAACCTACTGATGCCATGTCACAATAAAAAATAAAGTGTTTACATGCTTAAGGAAACAAATTTCCATGTATCCTGTCTGTGCTTGGAGTCCAAAAAAGTTAACACAAACTCAGCTAGAAGTGTTACATTCAGTGAACATTTTAAGAAAGTTATTCAATTTCCATTCTCAGAGCGTTAATAAAACCTCCCAGGATAACTTTCAAGGAACCAGAGTACAACGTTCTCAGAATCTCCCTGCAACCTAAAAATAGTTGTTCCCAGAACAGGCAAAATGCAGAGATGTAAACTCGTCTCAGACTCGAGTTGAGAGACTCGTGAACAATGAAAGTCAGTACTGGGATAAGTTTTTGTTGTGCATTCTGTAAGATAACATGGAACAGGCGGCATTGTAACAAAGAGAAAGTAGTTTAATACAGAGAGCTCAAAAGAGTTCTAGAATGTCTGCGTTCCGCAACAAATATGCAGACAAGCACTTGTCTATTTCAATGGGAGGATAGTGGTTACTCACAGTTGCACTTTGTCCTTATTTGATTGAGCGGACATTGTGTATGCTATTGCTATATAGATGGGAATATTTAAAAACGCAAGCAAATGTTAAGCTATCGTTTATCTTAAGTTAATCTTAAATTAAGGTTGTTAAGACAAGCAAAAGTTAGCAATTGTTTATCATAGTACGTGACATCATATGCTGTGTTTGGCAACTAACTTTATATTTATGAAATTGTCCAAAAAGGAATGTAGGAAATAATTTACTTCAAATCATTTACAAGGTTTATAGACCGAACCCACAGCAGGCAGAAAGACATCGCCAAAAGGGACTTGAGACTTGACTTAGACTTGGCCCTAAAAGACTTGAGACTTGACTTGGACTCTACCTCAAAGACTTGAGACTTGACTTGGACTCTACCTCAAAGACTTGAGACTTGACTTGGACTCTACCTCAAAGACTTGTGAACATCTCTGGCAAAATGTTCACTTCTGGAAATGTATGGCTTCGTCCCCACAACCAATGTGAAACCAAACACATAAGTTCCCACAACTTCCAAGGAATCCAATATACTAGCTGGGATATTCCCTATATAGTGCACCACTTTTGACCAGAGCCCAATAGGCCCTGAATGCCCTGGTCATAAGTATTGGACTGTAAAATAAATGCCATTTGTGACTTAGATCTGCGATCTCAGGGAGAGATCCGTGAGAAAAGCAGTTGGCCTCCTCCGGCATGTTCTGCGTTTTTTTTTTTTTATCAGACAGGAAGTAGGAAGTGATGTCATTAGGTCACAAACAGGATGCTGTGATTATAACACAATGAGAATGCTTGGCCATGCTATGGAGACCCAGAGGCCTTAGGCCGGGCCCTTTTAGTACACTGTGTGTGTGTGTGTGTATGCGTGAGTGTGCAAGTGTGCCTGTGTGCGTACGCATGTGTGTGTGTGTGTGTGTGTGTGTGTGTGTGTGATTGTAAGTGTATCTATAAGTGCTTGCGAGTGTATATCTGCCAGAGTGTTCAAGTGTGTGTGTGTGTGTGCATGATGTGTCTATGAGAATGTGTGTGTGTGTGTGTGTGTGTGTGTGTGATTGTAAGTGTATCTATAAGTGCTTGCGAGTGTATATCTGCCAGAGTGTTCAAGTGTGTGTGTGTGTGTGTGTGTGCATGATGTGTCTATGAGAATGTGTGTGTGTGTGTGCATGATGTGTCTATGAGAATGTGTGTGTGTGAGAGGAGAGATGGTTCCACAGTCCCCTCGTTCCCATCAGGCGGGGCAGTGAGCAGGGTAACAGGTAGAAAGCTGTGTGTGTGTGTGTGTGTGTGTGTGTGTGTGTGTGTGTGACTAATGGCTGTGATAACAAGGGTTTTTCCTTTCCTCCAGTCCGGAACGTTGCTCTCTAAACCTCCTAATGCATCCTCTTTTCACACACACATCAACAGGATGGCTGCCTTCCAAATGGCATCCTGTTCCCTTGATAGTGCACTACTTTTGACCGGAGCCCATAGGGATTAGGGTATCATTTGGGATGTAGCTACAGACAGATCAACAGGATGTGTCTGATAGAGGAAGAGACGGGGACAGAGATCTGATACTGGGTGTTGATGGCTGCTGATTGGCTGCTGATTGAGAGGAGACAAATAAAGAGAAGAGACATTATTGAATTAAAAGTAATGTCCGCTGTTTGCTACTCCCAATAATAATGTTGTGCCGTGCTGGTTGTATGACGAATGTGACAACCACATCCGAATCCCTTTGTACAGTTGCCGTTGCTATCCATTCAGTTGTGCCGTTGCTATCCATTCAGTTGTGCCGTTGCTATCCATTCAGTTGTGCCGTTGCCATCCATTCAGTTGTGCCGTTGCTATCCATTCAGTTGTGCCGTTGCTATCCATTCAGTTGTGCCGTTGCTATCCATTCAGTTGTGCCGTTGCTATCCATTCAGTTGTGCCGTTACTATCCATTCAGGGCCAAATCTAAACTACCTTGAGGTCTGTTTGTCGGAACGTTCCCTTCCTACAAATCTCCCATTGACATCAGAGCATGATTTATAATGAGAGAGTGCATGATTTTATCCAAGTTACATGAACACGGATCTCAAAAGGAGACTCCAAAGGATGATGTTAACCAGCTGAATAAGTTGTGTCAAGAGGAGATGAGGCCAACTTCACCCTCACAGCTCACAACGTTCGACTCCCAACCCTGGATTTGATGAAATCATTCATCCTTTGAAAGGTAATCTCTCCTCTCTCCATCCACCTCAGGATAAGATTATGATGACAACCTATATCATAAATACCAGAGTGTAGAGACCAATTGGCCCTGGTCAAAAGTAGTGCGCTATATAGGGAATAGGGAGCCATTTGGGACACAACCTATGCTTGCAAACTTAGCCTCGGACAATCAATCTAACATTTGATATTAGGGAGCTAGCGAGCTATCTGGGATCTTAACCTCTGACCCCTGACGTATAAGTGGTGACCTCTGGGATTCTCCTGATGCTCCTCCACAGGCCCTGTGTGTGTGTGTTGGGTGTTTGGTGTGTGTGCGCGTGTGTATGTGTGTGTGTGTGTGTCCTGCTACTCAGCCAAACGAGGTGTGAGCCCCAGTGAGGGGCCAGATTGTACACTCTGGTCCACAGTTTTTTGACTTAGTGCCCAAGGCAAGAGGATTTTGAATGATATCTCTCTTTATAGCGAACCCAACCTACTGCCTTCCATCTGGGCTGCTAACCCTCCCTAAACACATTCACAGACCCAATGCCAGGCATTGGGCTTTGTTAGGACGTCTGTGTGTGTGTGTGTGTGTGTGTGTGTGTGTGTGTGTGTGTGTGTGTGTGTGTGTGTGTGTGTGTGTGTGTGTGTGTGTGTGTGTGTGTGTGTGAGAGTGTGTGTGTGTGGAGGGGGTGTGAGATGGTGATATAACCCCATGAGGTGGATAGGTTGTCCTTAAACCTGAAGGGGAGTCGGTGGCCTATGGCTTCCTGAAAGTGTGTGTGTGTGTGTGTGTGTTTAATGGGCTTTGTGGTCTCATCAGCTCTGTGTGTAAGTGTGTGTGAGTGTGCTGTGTGTGCCTATGTGCGTGTCTGTGTGAGTGTGCTGTGTGTGTGTGTGTCTGTGCGTGTGTATGTGTCTATATGTGTGTGTGTGTCTATGTGTGTGTCTGTGTGTGTGTGAGTGTGTGTGTCTATGTGTGTGTGTCTGTGTGAGTGTGTGTGTCTATATGTGTGTGTCTGTGTGAGTGTGTGTGTGTCTGTGTGATTGTGCTGTGTGTATCTATGTGTGTGTCTGTGTGAGTGTGTGTGTCTATATGTGTGTGTCTGTGTGAGTGTGTGTGTGTCTGTGTGATTGTGCTGTGTGTATCTATGTGTGTGTGTGCGTGTGTCTATGTGTGTGTGTGTGTGTTACGTAGTACACACAGGGTGAGAGGCTTGGCAGATGCTGCTGTTTTTATGGCAGAGCAGGGTCTCACCCCGCACCCCAGCGGCATCTGCTTGGCTCTGGGATCTCTCTGTCAGGGAGGGAGGGGAGGGGAGGGGGGCGGGGGCGGGGGCGGGGTCTCCTCGTCTTTTTTTGTTTCACCATTTCCAGCTTGAGGGGGGTGGTGGTAACCGTGGAAACGGATTTGAATTTCAAGCCAATTTAGGAGGACCAGAGAGAGAAGGTTGGAGTGTGTGAGTGTGTTGGTGTGTGTGTGTTTGGTGGGGGGTTGGTGGGGGGTTGTGGGAGGTTGGTGGGGGGTTGGTGGGGGGTTGGTGGGAGGTTGGTGGGGGGTTGTGGGAGGTTGGTGGGGGGTTGGTGGGGGTTTGGTGGGGGGTTAGTGGGGGGTTGTGGGGGTTTGGTGGGGGGTTGTGGGAGGTTGGTGGGGGGTTGGTGGGGGTTGGTGGGGGTTTGGTGGGGGGTTGTGGGAGGTTGGTGGGGGGTTGGTGGGGTTGGTGGGAGGTTGGTGGGGGGTTGTGGGAGGTTGGTGGGGGGTTGGTGGGGGGTTGGTGGGGTTGGTGGGAGGTTGATGGGGGGTTGTGGGAGGTTGGTGGGGGGTTGTGGGAGGTTGGTGGGAGGTTGGTGGGGGGTTGTGGGAGATTGGTGGGAGGTTGGTGGGGGGTTGTGGGAGGTTGGTGGGGGGTTGTGTCGTGATGCTGTAGTTTGGTGAAGCCAACTCTGTTGTTGTCATGTTGGGTGTTTCAAATAAGATCATGTAGGTTTAGTGTCGTCTAACAGTTTTGATCGTTTTATCCATAGAATTACATATTTTAACTCTAATGTAATATGTAATTTAATAGGATCTCTGTGGCTCCCTTTAACATGTATAATCACTTGGATAAAAACACAAAGCATCAGTTATAGCCTTTCATAATTAAAAACACCACCAAAATAATCTCACTTTTCATTCACTGACATCAAACAGTTTTATTGAAGGAAAAAAGTGTTTTATTCTTCAGAAGTTTTGTCCTTATAAATATCCATTATATACAAAATAATATTATAAAACAAACACTACCGTTCAAAAGTTTGGGGTCACTTAGAAATGTCCTTGTTTTTGAAAGAAAAGCTCTGTAGATATTCCATAAAAAATGTTTACAGCTACAATAGTCATTTACAACATTAACAATGTCTACACTGTATTTCTGATGAATGTGATGTTATTTTAATAGACCAAAATATGTGTTTTTCTTCAAAAACAAGGACATTTCTACGTGACGCCAAACTTTTGAACGGTAGTGTCTAAAGAGCAGTTGTGTCATTAATCAATATTTAAATTAAACTCTGGAAATAATCATTAAAAAAAAAAAGATATTATTGGTTCTGTAATTTCAGTCATTATAGGCAGGCAGTGGTATGACAGTGTCTCTCATTCATCCTCTTCTCTTTATTTCAGGGCTGTTTGTCTGCCTCCCAAAGTGCACCCTATTCCCTACATAGTGCACTACTCTTGACCAGAGTTCATAGGGCTCTGGTTAAAAGTAGTGCACTATATAGGGAATAGGGTGCACTTTGGGACGTATACTTTTTTTTCGTATTTAAACTCTGCTGGCCCTTCCTCTTCTCTTGGACTACTGCTGGCACAGAACAGTATTGTGCCCCTGTGGTTTATCCGTCTGCATCCCAAATGTCTATACCCTATTTAGTGTGACTACTACAGGCCCATAGCAGTGCACTATATAGGGAATAGACTGCCATTTGGGATGCAACCTCCTCCAAATTCCTGTTGATGAAAAAAGTGTATTTTCCACCTGTGTTTTTCTTTTTGTAGGTCAAATGCTCCATGAAGAGACAAGTGTTTACGTTTAAGCATTCAAACACACTCTCTTTTTAAGGCTTCTAGTGATTTTGGGCTGCATACAATCTGTTCACCGTTTGCATGGAATGAAAAAGTCTGGAAAAGTTCAACCAGGCGTTTTGTTTGGAGTGATTGACAGTTGAAACGTTAGTTTGTTTGTTCAGTCAGACATCGTTCTCAGTGTTTTGTTGTGATTAATCGGTTGCTCAGTTGATTGTTTGCGGTTGGTGGGTGAGTTTCAGCGAGTTGGCTCCACCCTGGACCTTGGGTCTTGCATAGCTGGTGAATTATGCTGGCTAAGGGTTCAAGATCAGTCGAATCTCAGGCACCTCCATTTTGATTAGTTGGCTGTCGAAGTCCCCATTATTAGGTTGGGCAGGGGTCAACTGAGAGGTCAGGGGTCAACTAAGAGCGCCGGCCGTTTGTCCTGTTTCACCTACTCTCTCCTCCATTGCTGCCAAGGACAGATGAGTTCAGTTCAAGTTGGTTGTTTTGCGTGCTGACACTCTACCAGTTCCCTCCACACACGCTGCAGTTCAGCCAGTCAGTCTTTTAACCATTTAACAGTCCCTTTAACCGTTAGTTTAACCGTTCCCGGAAGTCAAAAGGTCCATGACTGTTACTGTTCACGTTTTCTATACAAACACTTGGTCGATGTTAAAGTTCAGTAAAGTTCTCTGGCTAGTGTTCATGAGTTCATTCACAGAGAAGAGGAGAGGTTTCTCTCTCTCTCTCTCTCTCTCTCTCTCTCTCTCTCTCTCTCTCTCTCTCTCTCTCTCTCTCTTTCTCTCTCTCTGTCTATTATCGTCTTTCTCTCTCTCTCTCTCTCTCTCCCTCTCTCTCCTCTCTCTCTCTCTCTCTCACTCCATTTTCCAAGTGTTCCAGAGCAGCAGTGACATCAGAAACAGTCTCCAGTCTCTTCTCAGGTTTTTTTGTAAACAATCCAGAAAGTAATGTCTGCCTCGATTGTGTTTGTCCTCTATCGCTCCGTCGCTCCTTCATACCTGGGGAGGAGGAGAGGAACAAGGGTTAGAGGTAAGCAGTGGATACTGGGGGGGGGGGGGGTGGGGAACAGTGAGGGAACGTTTTCCCCCTCTCAAACAGGGAAACTGCACAGTTCTGTTAACTATTCTTATGGGTATGCTATGTTCTTAATCCCTCTCAGCGCTTCTATGTTCAAACATAGGGCTTGTGAGACAAAGTATCAAAACCATGTGCATAGGCTTGTGTTCAAGTACAAGAATATTTACTGCAAAAGCTTTAAACATATCTAAAGCATATGCAGAGAGAGCAGTCCAGGGGGCTTTGTGAGGTGAATGGGTTTGTTTCAGGTACACTCTATCCCCCTTCCAGGCCATCAAATTGTCATTTTGAAGTATAGTGATTTAATACACTTTTATAGTTTAGTGAGAGCATTGCTATATAAGATTACTCCACCATATTGACTTGGCATATACTGTATGATTACGCCATACAGACTTACAGGATATTTCCCTGGCTTATGTTTAAGTAAAATAATATGTAGTACTTCCACAATGTGTATCTATAAAAACTGAAAATGTACATAATTGGTCATTGACCATGTCAAAACTGCAGATAATGTGTTTATTATTTATTTCTCCTTACCTCTGTTGCTATGACGCACGCCCTCCGTTCCTCTCCTATGACAAAGACAGACTGGTAGATCTGAGAGTCTCGAGGGGAACATATTGTTGATATCCTACACTCTGCCTTTTCACTGAAACACACAAATCAACACACAGTCAGTCCACCTTAACAACACAAAGTAGAAGCATATGGTATAACTAGGCTATGCATCAGGTAGCCTACTGATATAACTAGGCTATGCATCAGGTAGCCTACTGATATAACTAGGCTATGCATCAGGTAGCCTACTGGTATAACTAGGCTATGCATCAGGTAGCCTACTGGTATAACTAGGCTATGCATCAGGTAGCCTACTGGTATAACTAGGCTATGCATCAGGTAGCCTACTGGTATAACTAGGCTATGCATCAGGTAGCCTACTGGTATAACTAGGCTATGCATCAGGTAGCCTACTGGTATAACTAGGCTATGCATCAGGTAGCCTACTGATGGCCGTGGAAATGAATGTACAGGTAGACAGAGGTATTGGAGGGAAAACATATCTACGGGCGATTCTACAAAAGTGGTGTAAATTGCTGTCCCACCCCAAAATAACTATTAAAAAAAAAACATTAAGTCTCCAAATATAGTACTTTCATTTACGTCATGATATGTTCTAATTCAATCCAAGGCAATAACAAGCATATTGTTAAATTAATTTAGACCCAGACCCAGTGAGTTAAGAGAATGACCAAATGTATGTGGTTTCAAGACCACTCTACTCTACTGTACCTTACTATACTGTACTATACTATACTGTACTATACTATACTATACTGTACTATACTATACTCTACTCTACTATACTGTACTATACTATACTCTACTCTACTATTCTATACTGTACTATACTGTACTTTACTATACGGTACTATACTGTACTATACTGTACTCTACTATACTGTACTGTACTGTACTGTACTCTACTCTACTGTACTGTACTGTACTGTACTGTACTGTACTCTACTGTACTGTACTGTACTCTACTATACTCTACTCTACTCTACTCTACTCTAACCTACTATATTCTACTGCACTCTACTCTACTGTACTCTACTCTACTGTACTGTACTCTACTCTACTGTACTGTACTCTACTCTACTATACTGTACTATACTGTACTATACTGTACTCTACTGTACTCTACTCTACTATACTGTACTATACTGTACTATACTGTACTATACTGTACTCTACTCTACTATACTGTACTATACTGTATTATACTGTACTATACTGTACTGTACTCAAGTTTACTCTACTTTAGTTTTTTACAACTGAAGCAAGGGCCCATGGACTCTGGATCAGTGGTCTTGAAACCACATACATTTGGTCTTTAACTTTGTCATTGTCTTAACTCACTGGGTCTGGGTCTGGATCCCATGTCCTGGTATAAATCTTGGTCTTGGCTCTGGGATATGACCTTATTAGTCTTTGGTTTACAAACCATAGGCAATCCAATTTGAAGAAGACAATGCTCTCGGATCATTGGCTGATCACTCCCAACCAGTTGGCTACTTTTAAATGGTGGCAGCCTTCAATGGAAATGTCTATACTAAAACGAGTCCTCCATAAATCTCTGTGATTGGCAGTTATCACCGAAATGCATGTTATTTTGCCAAAATAAAGGTAGGTAAACAACATAATTAATTAGATGCATAAGCAGTTCAACCAATCAACTTTGAACATTATACAGAAAATAATAGAGATGATATTTCTCTAAATTTTTAAAATAAAGTTTGGTATGCAAATAACATTTAAAAAATTAAACTGTAATAAAATGTAAAACAAAATGATCACTACTGTGCATTTTGTTTGTTCAGGCCTGTTGTCCTGTTCTCCCTTTATGGCTCAGCAACAGTCGAATGTAAACTGTATGCAAGTTAAGACCAGTATTGTGTTTCCAAGGAGCCTGTCTGTTGTGGTCTGTTTTTAGTCAAAGTCTTTGGAGAAAACGAGTTTATGAGATTAAAAAAGCATTTGAAATCATTAGCTGGCTAGAAGCTTGGAGTGGATAAAAGGGGGATTTGGGGTTATGATTGGGCGTCGAACTTGGCTGTTGATCCTTCAGGTCCCATGTGGGATCGGATCAAGTGTGTGTGTGTGTGTGTCTGGAGCAATACGCGTCTATATGTATTGTAGAGTAGTGTCAGGGTTTGAACTATTGTGCCAGGCCTGGTGCGACAGACAAAATGAATGATACCCCTTTCCTCCTCTCACTATAAACAGAACATATGTCAAGTCTATAGGTATTACATCTGTGAGTGAGTGAGTGAGTGAGTGAGTGAGTGAGTGAGTGAGTGAGTGAGTGAGTGAGTGAGTGAGTGAGTGAGTGAGTGAGTGAGTGAGTGAGTGAGTGAGTGAGTGAGTGAGTGAGTTGGGGGTCAGAAAAGATGTACATCCCATAGAATGGCCTTCACCATTCACACACATACTGAAACAGTTTCCTAAGTATAGCAATGCTTTCAAGAGCTGTTAGCAGCCTACGTCTCAATATGTCATGGCAAAGCAGTTAGCTAGATCTGCATGTTTGTAGATGTGGTCTAACATTTCTGAATGTTCAGAAATTCATTGTAAACCTTAATTTAAGAAAATAAACATATTTTTCTTACCTGTAAATTCTACTCAGCTGTATTTTCTCTTCTAAACACTTGTCATAGATCACATGACTTTGTATTTTATCCTCTTGCGACGTATCATCCTTCAACTCCTTCGGCTCTGCGTTTCTATACGTATCATCCTTCAACTCCTTCGGCTCTGCGTTTCTATACGAGTCCAATTGATAGTTCTTATGGATAAAGTTTGACTTCTCTGATTCGCAGTCCACCTCCAGTCCCACCTTCTGATTGGTGTTCTTTAGCTGGGAAGCAGGGATTAGGTTATCCCTCTGTACGTCTGATAGGTTGTTCATGGTCTCCCCGTCTCCCCTGTCTCTGCCGGTCTGCCTGTGGATGTGCCGTAGAGCCAGTCCCACCATGCATAGCAGCACCAGTAACGCAACCAGCCCTACAGCCAAGGAAACTGCCGCCCACTGGAATCCATCTTGGCCCTCTCCATTGATCCTTTCCCCACCCACCGGCAGGGTCACAGCAAAGAACTGGCAGCGTGATCCGGTGAAGCCGGCGGGACAGATACAGATGGCGGCTGGTTTCCCCGGCCCTCCTCCCCCTGTGCAGAGCCCTCCATTAAGACAGGGGCGCATGGAGCACTCATCAAGGATGCGGTCGCAGTTTCGTCCGGCGTACCCCGTGGGGCAGGCACAGGTGTAGTCGTTGATGCGGTCCAGGCAGGTCCCTCCGTTGGTGCAGGGGTTCCCGGCACACTCATTGACGTTGATCTCACAGCGCTGGCCAGTGAAACCGGAGCGACAGCTACACAGACGCACGCCACCGTGGATCAAACACAGACCGCCTGGAGAGAGACACGCAGGGGTTCAGGCGTTAGGTTTCAGGGGTGGAGAGAACATGCATCCAGACATACACAAAAGGCCCTGTCCAGAAACAACCCCTAACCCCTACCTCTAAACACTTGTGGAGATCTGAGAGGATCTGGAGATCTGAGAGGATTTGAAGTTGAAGCAATATTGTAATGGCTGCATCTTGCCCTCTGACAGCCTAGGTGGAGTTCTTGCTATTGCTTACACATGATCAATTTTCACACTACATCCCTACTTCACACTATATCACTACTTCACATAACATCACTACTTCAACACTACCTCACTACTTCACACTATGTCACACTAAGTCACTACTTCACACTATGTCACACTACATCATTACTTCACACTACATCATTACGTCACACTACTCCACTACTTCACACTGCATCATTACATCCTACTTCACACTACGTCACATCACTACTTCACACTACATCACAACATCACTACTTCACATTACATCACCACTACTTTACACTACATCACTACATCACTACATCACTACATCACAACATCACTACTTCACACTACATCCCTACTTCACATAACATCACTACTTCACACTACATCCCTACTTCACATAACTACTTCAACACTACATCCCTACATCCCTACTTCACATAACATCACTACTTCACATAACATTACTACTTCAACACTACTTCACACTACGTCACAATAAGTCACTACTTCACACTACGTTACACTATGTCATTACTTCACATTACATCACTACATCACACTACGCCACTACATCACTACATCCTACTTCACACTACATCACTACATCCTACTTCACACTATGTCACAACATCACTACTTCACACTACATCAATACTTTAAACTACATCACTACTTCACAATATATCACTACATCACCACTACTTCACATTACATCACTACTTCACACTACATCACTACTAAACACTACATCACTAATTCACACTACATATTCACTTCACACTCCACATTTCTTGAGGTCTCAGTACTTCACACTACTTCACACTACATCACTACTAAACACTACATCATTACTAAACACTACATCACTACTTCACAATATATCACTACATCACCACTACTTCACATTACATCACTACTAAACACTACATCACTACTTCACACTACATCACTACTAAACACTACATCACTACTAAACACTACATCACTACTAAACACTACATCACTACTAAACACTACATCACTACATCACTACTAAACACTACATCACTACTAAACACTACATCACTACTAAACACTACATCACTACTAAACACTACATCACTACTTCACACTACATCACTACTAAACACTACATCACTACTAAACACTACATCACTACATCACTACTAAACACTACATCACTACATCACTACTAAACACTACATCACTACTAAACACTACATCACTACATCACTACTAAACACTACATCACTACTAAACACTACATCACTACTTCACACTACATCACTACTTCACACTACATCACTACTTCACACTACATCACTACTAAACACTACATCACTACTTCACACTACATCACTACTAAACACTACATCACTACTAAACACTACATCACTACTAAACACTACATCACTACTAAACACTACATCACTACTAAACACTACATCACTACATCACTACTAAACACTACATCACTACTAAACACTACATCACTACTAAACACTACATCACTACATCACTACTTCACACTACATCACTACTAAACACTACATCACTACTAAACACTACATCACTACTTCACACTCCACATCTTGAGGTCTCAGTAACCATCAAATGTATCAGATGTGAACTCTGAAGCCTTCCCCTTCACCACTAAAGCCATGCACCACAACAAGCAGGAGTGCTTCTCTAAAAGGTCAGCCTGACCCAAAACCCTGAACTCAAGCCGATGTGGATGTGATATTTATCACATTATTTTCCTCCATCCTCAGTTAATTCTAGTACATGTTTGACTGAATTAACAGTATTGGGTGACATTCCTGGAAGCCGACTGGAAGCCATCACATGTTTACATCCAGCACAATAGACACACAGTTCCCACAGATTCCTGTTGTTCCATAACACTTCCAGACTGCCGTCCCAAGAGGAATTGAGGGGGGGGGTGGAGAAGGGGTGGTTTGAGGGGAAGAAATTCAGGGGAAGGGTGGGTGGGGGGGTTAAAGATTAGGGGCAAGGGGCCGTAGCGTACCATTGGCACAGGGAAGAGACGTGCACTTGTCCACTCTCTTCTCACAGTTGAGTCCTGTGTATCCGGGAGGGCACTCGCAGATGTAGCTGTGGCCGTTGTCCTTCTGATGGCACTGTCCACTGTGGAAGCAGGGGGAGTCAGCACAGGTCAGCAGGCTGTGTTCACAGTGGGAACCCTCGAAGCTCTGCGGACACGAACACCTGTAGCCAACATCCAGGTTCTACCAACGGAGAGAGAGAGGGGAGAGAGTTTAGATCTAAGGCCAGGCAAAGACAGTTTTGATTACAGTAATTTCTAAAAAGCAACCTTCTTTCCTGCCTTCCTTTCACATCAGTTCTGACAATATCTCTGCTATTGTCCATTCTAGACTGGCTATCTAGTGAGTACCTTGGTCCAGGCTGAGTAGTTCTAACTCTAACCCATTACCCTTAAATACACTACATGACCCAAAGTATGTGGATACCGGCTCGTCTAAACATCTCATTCCAAAATCATGGGCATTAATATGGAGTTGGTCCCCCCCATTGCTGCTATAACAGCCTCCACTCTTCTGGGAAGGCTTTCCACTAGACGTGGGAACATTGCTGTGGGGACTTGCTTCCATTCAGCCACAAGAGCATTAGTGAGGTCGGGCACAGATGTTGGGTGATTAGGCCTGGCTCACAGTCGGCATTCCAATTCATCCCAAAGGTGTTCAATGGGGTTGAGGTCAGGGCTATGTGCAGGCCAGTCAAATTCTTCCACACCGATCGACAAACAATTTCTGTATGGATCTCGCTTTGTGCACGGGACATTGTCATGCTGAAACAGGAAAGGGTCTTCCCCAAACTGTTGCCACAAATTTGGAAGCACAGAATCATCTAGAATGTCATTGTATGCTGTAGCATTAATATTTCCCTTCACTGGAACTAATGGGCCTGAACCATGAAAAACAGCCCCAGACCATTATTCCTCCTCCACCAAACTTTACAGTTGGCACTATGCATTGGGGCAGATAGCGTTCTCCTGGAATCCGCCAAACCGAGATTTGTCCGTCGGACTGCCAGATGGTGAAGCGTGATTCATCACTCCAGAGAACGCGTTTCCACTGCTTCAGAGTCCAATGGTGGCAAACTTTACACCACTCCAGCCGACGCTTGGCATTGCGCATTGTGATCTTAGGCTTGTGTGCGGCTGCTCGGCCATGGAAAGCCATTTCATGAAGCTCCCGACGAACAGTTCTTGTGCTGACGTTGCTTCCAGGGTCAGTTTGGAACTCGTTAGTGGTCAGACAGATGATTTTACGCGCTACACGCTTCCTGCATGTTGCCCCTTCTAACATGGTAATCTAGAGTTTACTAATTCACTGTGTAGCCCCTTCTAACATGTCTATCTAACCACTATTCACCGTGCAGAGTCCTCCATTCCTACAGGGGTGGCTGTCACACTCCTGCAGCTCCAGCTCACAGTTGACCCCAGTGAACCCAGGGGGACAGGTACAGGTGTAGCTACCCTGACCCGTGTTCATACAGGTCGCCCCGTTCACACATGGCCGGTGGTGCGTGCAGAAGTTCAGGTCTGGGAGGGAGGAGCAGAAGGGTCAAAGATCAATTACAGGTCAAATAAAAGGTCATATACTGTACATGTAATAAAATAAAGAAATGAAATACTGAGCGATATTGTACAGTATGCTTGTTTACATACCCCTGAGAAATGCTAACCTCTCACCATTACCAATAACAGGGGAGGTTAGCATGTCTCGGGGTAGGATCTAACCTCTCACCATTACCAATAACAGGGGAGGTTAGCATGCCTCGGGGTAGGATCTAACCTCTCACCATTACCAATAACAGGGGAGGTTAGCATGTCTCGGGGTAGGATCTAACCACTCACCATTAGCAATAACAAGAGGAGGTTAGCATGACTCTGGGTAGGATCTAACCTCTCACCATTACCAATAACAGGGGAGGTTAGCATGTCTCGGGGTAGGATCTAACCTCTCACCATTACCAATAACAGGGGAGGTTAGCATGTCTCGGGGTAGGATCTAACCTCTCACCATTACCAATAACAGGGGAGGTTAGCATGTCTCGGGGTAGTATCTCTGACCCTCTGTTCGCATTCATCATTATTTACGATTCATTCAGGATTAACTGTAACCATGGTAGCATCCACATTCATGTAGAGGTGTTTAGATAAATACAGTAAAAATAACTCCAAAATGTACATTATTTACCATTAATTTCTATTGGACACAAAATAATCTGAAATAAAACCAGAACAAACAGTAAATACAGCCAACAAGTTTGAAGAGTCACAAGCTTGATGTAATCATTACGTATTATGAATATGGGACGAAAAACTACACTTTTCACTACTTTATTTAGAAGATTCTTTAGGGGTGTCAATAATTTTGACCTCTACCTTTTTGAGAAAAAAACTATAACTTGTTAAACAAAATCTATTTCTCTGAGCATTTGTATTAGTATAAAATAATATAATGTTTAAAAAAATATATATATATAGCTTAGTTCTTGAATGATTTAGGTGTCAACTAACATCCTTTCTTCTCATAGAAAAGGAGTGTAAAGGAAATAATGCTTGATGTACAGATTCCAAGGTCTTCTCTATTTTGGGGGATTATTTTAGGGTCAGTATTTGAATCAAAAACATAATTAATTGCACACATTTTCTACAACGTTTCAGTCAGATTGACGAGGATGATAATGCTGATGATGAAGATGTGTTCTTACCCTGGTCACAGAAGAGCCCGCCCCAGCCTTCCTTACAGGTACACTGCCAAGGCTGTTGGCACGTGCCATGCTTACAAGCTGGGTACTTCTTACACTCATTACAGAACGGACCCTGCCAACCTTCTCTGCACCT